>JAXGGA010016281.1:0-27002 GCA_038373865.1 Uloborus plumipes | reverse complement strand
ATAGCAGACAGAATAATAGCTTTAGAATCATTACTTCATTTGTTTCGTAATAGTAACTTTTTTTTAATGATCAAAACTATTTTTTAAACCTCATTTGTCTCACTTCGTTACACAAAGTTGTCAAAATATATTAAAAACCTTTCATAGACGACTTATATGCAAGCCATTAATGATTTATAGTACACAAATAACTCGAAAGAATGAGTAAAATATATGATTATCTGGCGGAAATTATTTTAGCTGAAACGACAAATTGAGGTGTCAATTTTTCTGAAATAGAAAACAAATCCACATTCTAAATGATGAATTAAGTTACTTTTATGCTTAAGTATACAGTCGACGCTCGTTATAACGACCACAAGTTATAAAGACCATCCTAATATAACGACCTGTGAGAAAACCCCCAACTGTATCCCAATATACTCTATGTTCAACCTCTTATAGCGACCACTCGTTATAAAGACCGCTTTCTGTAGGACGGAGACTGTCGTTATATCGAGCGTCGACTGTATTTGATTGAATACCTTCAAATATGCTTCTTCTTTCTGTTTCAATGGAAAGAAAATATATTAAGAGCAAAAACAAACCCATGACCTTTAAAACTGACAAAATTTTTGGAAATTGAGTGATAAACCTTTTCTACTTTTAGTCTGCAGAGAAAAAAAAATGAAAGAAAAAAAAAAAAAACACGTCGCATTTCATTAATTAATTTATTATTTTTCCTCATTTCATTTTGTTCTTGTTTATTTATTTATTTTTACTTATCTCATTTTTTTCTTATTTATTTATTTATTTTTAAATATTTATTTTTTTCTTATTTATTTATTTATGTATTTATTTGAACTTGACACATTTTTTTTTTAATGAGACACGGAATTAGTGATGAACGAATTGAGAGGCAAACAGATGCATTTTACTTCCCTCGTGCATGGCTTTTTGAATAAGCATTTTTTGTTTTTATTAGTATAAAAAATCACAGTAAAACTCTCATGTAGCAGCTCTTACATAACAGTTCTTTAGCTCAAAATTAAAATACATTTGATGTATTTTAATTTTGGGATATTATTATTGAATAATTGGGCTATTATTACCGAATAAACTGAAATACCATTTTTACCTATTGAAATACGTAATTAGATACATAATTAGGAAAAAAATTAGATTTTCTCTAGGGTTTCAGTATTTTAAAAGGAGTGTGAGCTTACAAGCCTCACTTTTTTTGTCATCTGTTGAAGCAAATGTGCAATAACTATAAATTCGTAGGCTCTCTGATTTTCTTTCTTTTAAGCTTTGAAATTTTGCTTTTAAATATCAAAACTGTGCTTGCTGTTTCAAGGAAAATTTAACTCGTTTCTCGGATTACGTGTTTTGTGAATTTACTAAGGAATACGGTTAGAACTGAAATAGTGAGGCAGAGTGCAATGGTGGAAGATTCACCGTTTTTAGCGCCACCTATTTGGCAATATTTTAACTACGTAGAAACACATATAGGCTATTCTAGTCAAAAGAAATTACCTCTAATGATTAAAGGTATGATAATACAGTCGAACTCGTTTATAACGAGCTCGGATATAACGAGAACTCGGATTTAACGAGGGAAATGAGAATATTTGGTTGGATCAATGTTAAGTTTATGGGACAGAATTCGTTTCTAACGAGCAAGACCCTGTTTTAACGAGCAATTTCTTATGTCTCGCAGTCTGTTTTTCTCATCTTTCTAGTCTTATTCTTGTCTTATCTTCTTTCCTATTTTTTCCCCCTGCGGTTCAATACTTTTGTCTGAAAAATTCCACCAGCATTCCAGTGTCATTAAATAAAGAACAGTATAAAATTAAATTAATTTATGTAATTAAAGTAAGTATTAGTTAAATTATAAGTGAACTCAATTATTTGTCCTCCCAAGCCCCACCCCTTCTGGTTGCACGCCGGCCGTAAGGACCCGTTTATTTCGAGCAGTCGGGTTTAACGACCAACATGTTGCGGTCCCTTCGTGCTCGTTATAGGCGAGTTCGACTGTATAAACAATTTTCAAAAATTGATACTCATATTGTAATATTTTGTTACAAATAAAAAACTATTTCTACTGTAATAAAATGAAAAAGCTTTTGGTATTAGCATTTTTAATATTTATTGAGACCTACTAATATTTGGTGTATCATTTATTTATTTAATATTAAGCTTTTTTATTTTATATGTTTTATACGAGTAATCAAGTGTACACAGTGCTAAGTAAAATACGAGTATTTCGCTTCGTTTTATTGTTCAATCATTTATTAAATCTATGACGTATTAAAAATTAATACATAAAATTAAATTTCTTCATTTAATAATTTACTTGTTTATTCCTTTATTCACTTATTTTCTTATTTGATTACTATTTCATGCACTCATTTTTTTCTCGTGTATTAATTTATTTATTTTATTTATTTATTCGCTTATTGTTTCATTACCTTTCATTCATGCATTTATTTCTTCAGTTTTAGAAATGCTTAATATAAATTTAAACTTCGTCTCCTTAAAAGAATTGATTTTTTTTTTCAAAAATCTTTTTGTTTATTTATTTACTGCATCTTTATTTACTGCATTTTTTTCTTTTGATTTTTTTTTTTGAAAAAATGATAAATTGATTTCTTTTTAGAACAAAAAGCTAAAATTCTTTACCAAACACCTCAAACGTTGTCTCAATATTTCCTGTCTATCAATTATTAGTAAATGTTATGAAAGCTAAAAGATTAATACAACATTAACTTGGCGAGTAGAGAAAAAATGTTTTAGAAATTCATAATGATTTGTTTGCATGTTATGCGGTATCAATATTTTTCGAAAAGAAAAAAAAAGTTTAGTTAAATTTATGAAATGTAATAGATTATTTAATTTTCTATATTTAAATTGTTTTCAAATTTTCGATAAATAATCTCTGCAATGTACCTTATTAAAAGTGGTTAACGACAAAAAAAAAAAAATCTGTATGAGTTTTCTAAATTATATCTACATACGAAATTGAAAACATTTCAATCACTCATACTATTGATGGATAGAGTAAAAATTCTCCTAGACGAAAACGTGTAATCGGGTGAAAGAATTCTTAGAGGGAGGCTTCCTTGCAAATGCACTACATTTGCAAGGAAGCCAAATTTACAAGAAAGTTACTTGGATTCAACTCGTACGATTTAGCAACGAATACGATTTGGCGCAAAACGAATATAAAAGTATTGAAAAAAAAATTTGCTACGAATATCTTGTACTAGCTGTACCATCACGGCTGAGCTCGTACAATAAAGTTTTAAGGAGCTATTTGAGCGCACGTAAATTTCCCATCCGTCTCCCCCCCCCCAAAAAAAAAGAACTTCTCGTTAGTTAAAATATAAACACAAAATTTTACCTAGACTCCAAGCATATTCTGTGAAGAAATTAGAAAATCCTAATACAGTGACGACAGTTATCATTCAAAACGGTCAAAACTTCCTTTAAAAAAGAGAGATCCATCTCTTTAAAATACGCTTAAAATCATTCGAAACTACCAGAGCTAAGTATTTTACAGTTAAAGACACAGATAAAATAATCACTTGCAACATCCATTTCGAAAGAAATTGACGATTAAAAAAACAATAAATAAATTATAAGTTCTATTAAAATGTAAAGCAATCAAAGCAATATTTTCAATAAAAATTGAGAAAATAAAATCAGACGATATTTATCTATAGTGAAAATATTTCGATTTAATTCATTTTCAATAGAAGACAGAAAGGATTGGAACGTTGTTGTGTGAATGTATTTAAAAATTTAAAAAAAAAAATAGTTTAAAAATATAAAGAATAAGGAAAATGAAACAATCAAAAGAACTAAGGCAGGAATTCAAGTGAAACACCATTGCAATTGCTTCGAAGCGATTGCAAATTGCAATCGCCACTGGAAGTCGAATTACATTAGAACGTTTCTTGACAAAAACATCGTGACGTCAGCGTGACGTTTGCCTATGAAAAACAAGCTAGATAAAACGTCACAGCCTACTTGGCGAATAAGAGGAGATCGCTGACTGCTTGTGAGCTCTTATTGGCTCCGCCCGTAGTGACGCCAGTGCCAAGTTAAGTTGCATTCTAGCGATTAGCATTTATTGCGATTGCAACTTATCCAAATTTGGGAATTTGCGATTGCATTGGTGAGTTGCGATCGTCCGTGTTTCACTTGAATTCCTGCCTTAAAGACATAGGCAGGAATTCAAGTAAAACACCATTGCAATCGCTTCGAGGCGATCGCAATTTACCAAAATTGCAATCACTACTGGAAGTCGAATTACATTAGAATCGCATCTCGTAGCGATTGTAACGTTTCACTTGAATCCAAATTTGGGAATTTGCGATTGCAATGATGAGTTGCGATCGTCCGTGTTTTACTTGAATTCCTGCCATAATCGTGATTATTAAATAAAAGTTAATTTCCGCTGAGGAAATAAATTTAATTCCGCCATAACTATTTAATTTTATTATTAAGCTTAACCAATTAGAATCGTTTGGCTTGCTCAAGGTAAGCCTTAAATTCTGGGATTCTATAAACAATTATTACAGCTCTTCGAATGCTGGTAGAAACTTCGAACTGACATCATTTTTAGCAGAAAGTTCCAAGCTTTCCAATGGCATAAACTTGAAAATGTATATGAAAAATTTCCCCAAATGATACAAATTAATACCAAATACTATTGTGATTCCAAGCAGCGTTGTTGTAGATATAATATCACTCAATTTACCTCACTTAATGTGAGGCAAAGTGACATAGTGAATTTTTTACTGTACTTTATGCAGCCATTTATCTTGATGTATTTTAGCCATGTAGTTACTCATTTAGTCCATTGCAGTCATGGAAATATTATCTCGGAAGATCAAAGTGTATGATAATATATGCAGTTTTCAAACATTGATACTCATATTGTAATATTTTGTTTTAAGTAAAAAATAATTTTTGTTATTATAAAATCGTAAAATGCTTGTTATTTACATTTTAAATACTAATTTAGACGCTCCTTGCAGTTTCATTTATTTAACCCATTAATGCCTGACGTTTTTTTTCCAAAGATATTTTGTATACTGGTTACAAACAGTATTTAATGAACAGGAAAAATAATTTTAAAAAATATTATGTGTAAAATAATTTTTTTATTAAGGAAAGAAAAATTATCCCTTAAAAGTTACCATAGACCCCAGAGGGTACATACTTTTTTTACTAAAATTGTTTTCTGCCTACGATATAATATATATATATAAAGACATTTTATGAGAAGAAGCTTTTTTTTCTTGAGATTGTGAACGATGTCATTTTTGATAATGATCATGTTAAAACTGCTACAGAACACACTTTACAATGGTTATATACTGAAATCTGTTTATGGCGAATTGAAACAATACCAAGGTACTCATTGAACACTATTATTTGGTTGAACTGTTTATTTTGGGGGAATTCAGAGCCTTTTTTGGACCGTCCCTAAAAAGGGACAATAGGCATTAATGGGTTAATATTAAGATTTTTTATTTCAAACGTACAATGAGTCAAGTGAATGCGAAGCAAGTGGCTGGGGCAAAGTGAAACAGTTCATATCGTTTACTTATTCAATCATTTATCAATTATCATTCATGTATGGTTAGTATGTGAGCATAACTTCTTAGCAGTTACCCAAAACAGTTATAAAAATGATGAGTCGAAGTATACATTTTGAGACATGGGAGCAGTTCACTATCTGAAGAAATACATTATTCTGCAGTAAAATAAATTTTAGTTATCAAAGAAAGAGAGGTCAAGAGTAGAATATTTTTCCCAGTAAACAAACACACTGCAAAACACATAAAATGTTGTTCTTATAGTATAACACAGCTAATTTTATAGTAATATACTGTAAAATAGCTAATTTTACACTAATAAACTGTGAAGTTGCTATTTTTACAGTCATAAACTGAAATTGCTAATTTTAAAGTTTGTTACCGTGCATTTAACAGTTTTAAGCTGGAACCTCTGTTGCCAGTATTATATTGTTGTTTTTACAGTATAGTACAGCTAACTTTATGGTAATAAGGTGCAAAATTGCTAATTCTACAGTTTATTATTGTGCATTTTACAGTTTTAAACCGGAGCCTCTGCTTCCAGTATTGTACTATAAAAAAAACAGTTTAAATTTTTGCAGTGCATTTATAACTATTAATAAGAGATACAACGGTCTAAAACTCTAGAAAGAAATCTTCAGTTTTATTTTTCATTTGTTATCTTTATTCATCGCTAGGATTTATGCTATTTTTACAACTATATTCAGACGGTGTAACCGCCATAAAGGTGTAACCGCCATTTATCTAGAGGCAACGTAAACACTATGCCATTCTCTTTTAGAAAATTAGATTTCTCGCACTCCGCCTTTTTTTCATTCTTATTCTTTTTCATCGTGATGAAAATCGTTTCATGAAGATAGAATCTGATTTTATCATGTTGTGTAATAAATATATACATTAAAAGGCAATAAGCTATTTTTAAACATTCATCCGATTATACGTCGATACTAACGGACTTATTCCGTTCCTAATGTGAGGATTTGAAAAACTCCTTTTCAAGAATTGCAAACAAGTTGTTACATCGTTTATAATGTATTTTCTATGCTTTAAATATTTTGTTTTAAATCATATTGACAGTGTTTCTAAGTAATACCGTGCGTTTATTACTAATTGGGTTAAATAATATTGAATAACTTATGACATGAAATAAATTAGGACATGTATGTAATCTTTCTCTGTTCTTTAAAATAGATTAATTGACTTTATTTATTTATTTTTTTTTTCTCTTTTCACTTCCTTTTACGTAGTAAAGGAAGTATTGTGATCACGAAAAAAATTTCACTCAAATTTCGGTCTAAATTTTAACTT
Organism: Uloborus plumipes; assembly: GCA_038373865.1. Taxonomy (NCBI): domain Eukaryota; kingdom Metazoa; phylum Arthropoda; class Arachnida; order Araneae; family Uloboridae; genus Uloborus; species Uloborus plumipes. The sequence continues at coordinate 20,106 of JAXGGA010016281.1, read as the reverse complement.
TGCTCACCCCCGAATGAATGTCGCGTAGTTTTTTCGACCTATCAGCACGTGCATATGTACCTAACAACATACAAACAGCCGAAAAATCAATTTCGGCCACCCCCGAGTAAATTACGACGAGTTTTCTCGTGACGTCTGTGTATACGTATGTGCGGATGTATGTGCGTATGTATGTCGCATAACTCAAAAACTATATGCCGTAGAATTTTCTAGCTTGCTATGTAGGCTCTGAGGGGGGTCTAGTTGTGCACCTCCCCTTATGATTGCATTTGAATGTTCCCAAGGGAGTCTTTTACACCTTTTTTTGGGGTAAATCAATGTTAATTTCAATACAGACTCAAGTGATATGAATTGGCGCGACCACTTGGCGACATGTCGCCAAGCTTTTGGTCGCCAAGTGTTTGACGATAACTTGGCGACATATCACCAAGTTGGAGACAAATTTGGCAAAAAAATTATTTTTTGAATTTGGGTTCAACTTGGCGCTATTGGCGATATTTTGCGAAAAATTCACTGAATGATAGTAAAATCAGCAATATTTAGAAAATTAACCATTGTAAAATATTTTTTGCATTGTTTTGGGGCAGATTAGGGGAGTAAATATTTGAATTGTTACCTTGCTCACTCCAAGCACTTTTTTTAACACTTAAGGCAACTACTAAGAAATTTACACGTAAAATTAAGTAGTGTGGGGTCCATACCAGATTTTTTTTGGAAACATTTCAAAGGAATGTGAAAACTTTTTTTTAATAAAAATATAGGGTGAAGCACCTTTTACTTTTCTGGGCCATCCCAAAAACTGTTTCTGTATCCGCCCGTGATCTACGATAATTTTAACTTTTCCTCTATGATTCTTTCTTGATTGTTGCAATGATATTTTTAGCTGTAGAATGAATAAATTTTGATAAATAAACATGTAAAATGAAAACTAAAACTTGTTTCCCCCTTTTAGCACCCAGTACTCCTGGGTTTGTTTTGGTCGCTTCTGATTAGTTCAACAAGCGGCCAATCCCATGCAAGCACCAGCGAGACCAACAAAGTGTATTCCTATTCCTACCACATCCAACACAACGGGACAACCAACTCCAAGGAAATCCTGAGGCGCGTACTCGGCGTGGACCCCGAAATCGGCATCGACTCTCCCGACGAAAAAGCCATCGTCAAGACCTTCTCCAGCCCGAGCATTCGTGGATTCTTCACCAAGGGGGTCCTCCCTGCGGGCCCCCTGTCTCGAAGCTTCAGCCCCATCTTCCGCAATCCTGTAAACCGCAATCCGGCAATCGAAGAGATAAAGAAAGTCGTGGTGAACAACTTGCAACCGCCGCCAAATTCAAACATCATCACTGGTTTACTCCCGCCAATTTCGCCGGATATTTCGCGAGAGTTTCCTGGCGACTTCAATGGCGTCAACCATTTGGGAAATGATTACCAGAACCGAGATGATTTCCCAAAGATTCCTCCACCACCGCCACTCATAAACAACAACGGCGTGTCCCAGGTTCAGAGTTTTGCCAAGAACACCCCAGACGGAGGCAAGATCGTTGGTGAAGTTGAAACGTACGCGTACAATCCTCCCCCTGTGGTGAATTCTGGATACAGACATCACGAAAATGCCGAAGGATTTCGCAGAAATGAAAATATCTTGAACGACAGAGAAGAAGTCACAGGACACAGAACGCAATCGTATTTCAGGCAGCAGTTTCGAACCGTAACTCCGAACTTAGACAGTGGTAATTTTCCATCTAGTAACGGAATTGATAGCAACAACAACAATAATAATAATAATAATCAGTGGTGGAATGTTCTCAACGTCTTCGGTGAAAGGAATAATTATGATCAAAATTCCGGTAATTTGGACCAGCAGATAAATTACAACAATCCAAATCGTGTGAATGCAATTCCAAAACCAAAAATCGATTCCGGTTTCACAAATCTTCGAAAAGAGGACTTGGGCAATACCATCAACCACAATATCAACCAGATTACGAACAATGTTAACGATCAACTAAACAGAGCTTTTGGAAGCAGGTTAAGTGGGTTTAACCGACAAAATGGCCATCAAAACCGGCAAGGAGCTAATGCTCATAATTCATATTCTTACCGAAACCAAGACGGCAACGCCAACAAAGCTGTTAACTTAGATTTTCCCATGAAATTTAAGCCAATTGCTGTTGTCAATAACGAAGGACCTCGTAACACTAATCCACCTTTCTTGAATATAAATAACAATAATGTTTACCATGATCTTCAGAATCCAAACAATGGATACAGAAACGACCAACCTAATCAATTCAACGACAATGCAGAAAACCTCATCCAGGATGTCAATTCCCAGCTGAAAAATCTGCATGACAGTGCCGCGCCTATTCTCAACAATGTAGGTTTAACTTGGGATGATGACATGCGTCAAAATATTAACAACGACTGGAGCAGGAGACAGCCAAACAATAGGCCCTTCTCGAACGGCCATTCGGGTCCTCTGTACAATCCTCCAGTTCCGATTGAGCCAGTCACTTTTTTCAAATCAACCCTGGAAGCTCTGGTCGGAGGCAGAGATTTCAACAAAGACTTCCAGGTTCCACCAATAGGAGGTGGTTCTCAGGGAGGTAATTACCATAATGCTGGAGGAGGAGGGGTGGAGAAATTCTTCGGCATCGACAAGATAATGGAAGGACCCGACTCATACAGTCGCAATCAGCAACGAAGGTACGAGAGGAATTTCCAAACGAACACCAATAGTGGTTTCGAAAGAACTAACCAGTGGTCAAGGAACAGTCTAAGACGTTTAGATGCCCAAAGCTCTAAAGATGATTTCAGCAAGGATTTCATTGATGTCTTTAGAGACGATTATTGAAAAGTTTATCACTGTGCACTAAGTCTCGACATAACTACTATTTAATTTAAAAATAAATTATCCATGCAATATATTTTCTATTACCTTTCATTGAAACGATTAGTTACTTAAATTTATTTATTTTTTTCCTGGTTTAAACCAATCTTGTGTAAATCTAAAATGACATGAAGTATTCATTTATGAATGATATTTTAAATACAAATTCAATTTCAAGTTTTTTTGAACTTATGTGCAATAGCTCCAGATGCATTTGCATGATTTTTAACATTTACTCATGTTCAAAAAAAACCATGAAATGTATCACATTTTTGTTTTAGTAAAGCTGAAAATCATATTAAAAAAAAAATTAAGCATCATAAATAAAACAAGGAAACATTGACTGGTTTAAATTTTTATTGTAATTATATGTTGCTACGTAATTTCTTTTCTATTTTCTTGTAATTTTAGATCAATATTGTCTGCCATATGTTGGCTGTCATTTTTCCTCATAAATTATTTTCATACATAAATAGTTAAATATGACTAAATAACTCCCGAACTTAATGCGTAAAAGCAGGGTATTAACACCAATTGTTTCAAGTAGCGAGGAGTTTAACATTTACTTGCTAATGTGACGATTCTGTGTGGTTACTGTAACTTCGTTAACGATTGTTAACAAAGTTACAGTAACAACTTATTTAGTGCAATTATGAAAATATTGTGCTCTTATGCAAAACAATTTTATCGTATTTCTATATTTCTTAATCCGTCCAGAATTTAATGAAGAACAAGTTTGAGATTCAGTTGTTGCGAAAAAAAATTATCTTAGCTTCAAAGCAGTCCAGTTTTTTGTTGAAGATATTTCATCGTTCCTTTTATAGTTTACTACCAAATTCATTGATATGTGTGATATTTATAAATTGGTGATGGTACAAACTGGGGACAATTTTATTGTTTTGTATAATTTTGAAAATCTTATTGTTCGAAATCCTATTTGCTATCCAATTATCTCGAATGTATCTAAAATTAGTCATGGGATTTTTAATTAATATTTAGTTCAGAGGAATTTTCTCTTGTTATTCTATCGAATAAATTGTAAATTCTTCTTTTGGTGCTCCCTGTGTAAATGATTTGGTATTTGTAGTGTACTGTACAAGTGTATAAAATCAAAATGTGTTTTTTTTTTTTCAGTGAAATAAAATAATAAGGATTTATTTAATTTATAATTTATCGATACGCATACTTGAAAAAAATTTCGTAATTTTTTACGTAACATTAGGGCAGTTAATTTTTTTAAAAAATGATGAGATAATATACTCGGTAGTGCAGTTAAATGAAAAGAAAATAAATATTTATTTAATTTATAATTTATCAATACACACTCTTGGAAAGAATTTAGTACTTTTTTACTTATCGGTTATTATTATATAATTATTATTGAAAAAAAGAATTAAATAAAAAGAAAATAAGGATATGTTTCATTAATAATTTATCAGTAACACTCTTGAAAAATAATTCGGTAGTTTTTTCTTATCAGTAGTGCAGTTACATTTTAAAAACGGAAATATGCTCGATAGTGTAGTTAAATATTAAAAAAATCTTGTATGGACCCTACACTACTTCCTTTTACGTGTAAATTTCTTAGTAGTTGCCTTAAGTGTTAAAAAAAGTGCTTGGAGTGAGCAAGGTAACAATTCAAATATTTTCTCCCCTAATCTGCCACGAAACAATGCAAAAAATATTTTACAATGGTTAATTTTCTAAATATTGCTGATTTTAATATGATTCAGTGAATTTTTCGCAAAATATCGCCAAGTTGAACCCAAATTCAAAAAATAATTTTTTCGCCAAATTTGTCGCCAACTTGGCGCTATGTCGGCAAGTTGGCGTCAAACACTTGGCTACCAAAAGCTTGGCGACATATCGCCAAGTGGTCGCGCCAATTCATATCACTTGAGTCTGCATTGAAATTAACACTGATTTACCCCAAAAAAGGGGGTAAAACACCCCCTTGGGAACATTCGAATACAACCACAAGGGGAGGTGCACAACTAGACCATCCTCAGAGCCTACATACCAAGCTAGAAGCTTCTACGGCATATAGTTTTTGAGTTATGCGACACACATACGCACATACATCCGCACACACATCCGCACAAACGTACATACAGACGTCACGAGAAAACTCGTCGTAATTAACTCGGGAGTGGTTGAGAAAGATTTTTCAGCTGCTTATATGTTGGTAGGTACATATGCACGTGCTGACAGGTCGAAAAAACTACTGAACATTCATTCAGGGGTGAGCAAAATCAAAATTAAGACTCAAATTTGAGTGATTTTTTTTTTTTTTTTTTCGCGAACACAATACTTCCTTTACTACGTAAAAGGAAGTAAAAAGGATTTGTTTCATTTATAATTTATTAATCAATACACTCTTGGAAGAAATTCGGTGGTTTTTCGCTTAAAGACGATGAAATTTAAAAAATTTCACTGCAACTTTGCTTTTTTTTTTTTGCATGATTGAAAATCTGAAAAAATGCGATAAGATTCTATTATGAGTTTTCAAAATAAGAAATGATTTTTTTGACTAAGCTATTTAATTGATCTTACGCCAAGCTTTGAAAAGTTTTAACTTGACTAATTCACAAAAACTCGCTAGAAAAAAAAAGAATGTATCCTGTGAAGTTTCACAATACAAATTGCGTAAAAATATGAAAATTTATTTGTGTATTGAAATTAAAATTCAAGCTCTAGTTAGTAATTATTATGACATTTAAGGACATTATTTGATACTGTCAAAACATTAAAAAGTACATTTCAAAAAATAGTTCAATGTCTGAAGTTAGATGATACGCCAGGAAATGTAAGTAAAATTAAAGTAAAAATGAAAAAAACCTTCTAAATGAATTCGTTTGCAAGAAACATACAATAGATTTTGTTACAGGAAGTTAGAGACAATTTATCAGTTTTTTTAAGCGAAGACAGTGATAGTGACACGAGAAAAAGAGGAGCGTAATGAAACATCCACCTTATGGACGATTAAGGCAATAATTATTCTATATGCTCTCCGCCTTGTTCCACTAGTATATCGTAATTGGAAGCGCATAATGAAAATTCGACACCAGATCAGAGGCTGTCTATACTGGTTGTATGAATGTAGTGGGAGAGTATGTCAAGTCTTAGTCATTAGCATACCACCATAGCAGCAATTTTAAACTTAACTGTGCAATCTATCGGCAGATTTTAGAGAAAAAAAAAGGCACATCACTAGCTTCAATATATAGGAGTCTGAATCGGTCACGTTCCCTCAAACTCGGCAGCCCTTGTGATTTTTTTATTTGATGAAGTTACGTTTATTCTTTCAATAACTACAGTTGAAGAGAGACTCGTATGGATTGTCACACATTATTTGATAAACTTTAGGCAATAGAAAGATTTTTTTTTATTTACATAAAAGCTAAGTTATACATTTGACTCGTTGGTAGTCATAAAAATAAATACAGAGGGATTAAAGTTGGTTTAATGCATCTTATTAATCCTTTCAAACTCCTCTTTTTAAAACCTTTTTCTTGATGGAATAAAAATAACTATTCCAGAAACCTATTGAAGCTTTTACATTAGAAACATATTGTTTTTGGTAGCAGTATTGAAGGCAATCCAATTAGATAGTTAGTTACTTATCTCATAGATGGCGTTAAAAGCATCCGAAATCAAGATTTACCGAGTTTAGTAATGCCACCTACAAAGTAAGTTTGTAGTTTATTTGCTCTTCATTGAATTTGCTGCCATTGAATTGCCATTGAATTGTAACATCAGTGACCACGGAGTAGAAAGAAGAAGAGAAATGTTCTACGGATGCGCTAGTTTGAAAGTGGCAACGAATTCTCACCGCCGCACAGTGTTTCGATTAATGTTAGCTAGCTGGACAAAATTATTTTTCGTCATTTTTACATATTTCTGGATAAGAGCTCAATTTTTTCCCGTGTTCTTCCTACATTAGTAGAACCTTAAAATGATGTGAAAGGTTGCGGCACAGCACATTCAACTTCGAATTTTATGTCTTTGTCAAGCCAGTTTGCATTAGTTGCCAAAAAACGCTGCTTTGATTTTCCAGCAGAGACCCATTTAGCAGAAATTTTGGAGGAATAGTTAGCTAATTTTTTCCTGATTTTTCTTTCAGAGTCCTATGCAAGGTTTTCAAAATTAAATTTAGAAGAAAAGATTTCGAAGAGAACATAGCTTTTTTCTCCTTTTGGGGGCTTCAACCATTCTTCAAAGAAATCCCACCCCGAAAGAAAGTACTCGAGAAAAAAATATGTTGTACTCGAGTGTGCTGCCTGTAATACGGCTTATTAATAATGGGAAAGGTGCAGCTATTATATATAGAAAATTTAGCCCGGGGGCAAACGGGGGCAAGTGTTTCCCGTCACGTGAAAGTTTCGAAACAAGCAAAACTATTTTGTTCATCTTAAAATGTTTTTCTTAATATTACTTAATTATCAGATAGAATAATTTCAGTAGGCAAAATTTGCACTTACCAGTATAAATAACACCCATCTTGAACAATTAAATCATATAAAATTCGGAAAGCTTAAATTTTATGTACTTAAAATGATGTCTCGAACTCAATTGCTTTATTCTAAAACAAAGAGATACGTAGCTTCAGCCCTTAATACTCACCTGGCGGAAGTGAGTTAGACATAAACAAATAATGAAGCATCATGTTTTGGTGTATTGTTGACATTATCCCAATGACGAATTTTAGAATTCCGAACTTGACTTTTGTCCACCTAGCTTACACTAATCGAAACACTGTGCGCCGCAGAGGACGCTGCTCGACAAACGCTCCCCATCTCCTACGGGAATCAATGCAAATGATACTGAATCTGTCATGTTTTTAATGCTATGGGAAAGAAAAAAAAAATTTCAACTGGATTTTGGTGTATACCATCGATTAACATTATGAACTAAATATGACTTTGATCCCACTGAAATTTTGCCGTATTTTTTAAGAAAGATGTTTAATCGACCGTATCTAGCTACTTGCCAAATTTGACATATATGCGACTGTATGTGACATTTTCTTTGCATTGTACGATATAATTTTTGCTGAGAATCAGTTCTCTAAATTGTTGATAAATTAAGCATGAGGCAAAAAATTAATTATGTCAGTATTTAATTTTGTTATTAATTAAATATATTTAGTAGACAAAATAATTATTAGTTTAAATATATTTATTAAATATATTTAGTTCATAATGTTAATCGATGGTTTCAGCAAAATTCCAATTAAAAAAAATATTCTTGCCAACAGCAATCTTTAAAAAATGACAGATTCTGTCAGATTTGGCAAGTTGGTAAGTGCATTCGATTAAACCTATTTCTCAAAGAATACGGCACCTATTTTCGTGGGATGAAAATCATATTTAATTCATAATGTCAATCGAAGATTTACACCAAAATCCAGTTGAAAATTTTTTTTTCTTTCCCATAGCAGCATTTAAAAAGATGACAGATTCAGTATCATTTACATTGATTCCCGTAGGAGATAGGGAGCGTTTGTCGAGCAGCGTCCTCTGGCGGCGGTGAGAATTCGTTGCCACTTTTAGATAGCAGAGATTTAGCTCCTCCCCTTGAACCTCCTTGTCAGTGACATTCAATTACATCAGTTTTCTTCAAGCAAAAATTGAATGCTTTCAAAAACGACATTTTCAAAACAAGGAAGCTTATATGCGTAGAGTAAAAAAATAATATGAAACTGGAGAAAACAAAACAAAATAACGCACGAGAGAAATCTTAATCAAATGCCCTACACTAGCAATCAATAAACATTGCTGTAGGCCACTATAAAGACGAGCCGACATAACATATTTCAGTATCACCACTTTGGATCCAGTGCATGTTATTACCGCCTCCTAAATACTAAATACCTACTACTTTTGCTTCAATACGGGAGACATTGGTTCCACTTTGAGCGCCACCTTGCGGCGATCGGAGTATGCCGTTGTTATGGTGATAAATCCAAGCACTATTCGAATTAAATTTTTTGATTGGTTAATTTTTAAATTTAAATTTAGAAGTAAACCAATCGTTAATTTCTCTGTCTCGAAGAACTCCAATAGATAGCAGTACTTCGTGAACCAAAGAAGAAATTTTACTCTGTGCTAAAAACCAGAAAGCAGTAATCATTTAGTATTTAGGAAGCGTTGGTGTGTGTTACGTCGTTTCTGGCGGTTGATGAATAGTTGTCTTTCAGGCAAGTTATCGCGTTTCGGTAATTTTTCAGCGTGAGCAATTATTAGCGGCACGTGAATTTGGTAAAGCTTGGTAATGTCTCGAAACTTTTTCTGATAACCCTAGCTCCGCAACCATTAAAACTGAAAGTAAAAGCAAACAAGATGTATCTAAAGTGTTTCGCTTAAGCTTGATGCGTCGGCCTGTCTATATATCGGCTCCAGTTTGGGGGAAGGGACAATAAAACCGCGAAGAGAAGGGACAATAAAACCGCGAAGAGATGGCACTTGTCAATCAATTGAGAAAACAAGTCCATTCCTTAAAATAGGTAAAGAAAGAAGAAATTGACGCTTGTCAGCTTAGCGGTCTTTTGGCGATGTGACAAATTGTATAGAAGAGGGAATAATTCTTTGATCATATGAGGTCGAAAAAAGGCAACATTTATAGCAAACCATTCTAAAACTTATCGTCTGCAACATTTCTTTTACTACCTTGTAATTTATCTATACTTAATAATATAAAGCTCTAGAGTTTTTGTTTGTTTGTTTGCTTGAACGCGCTAATCTCACGAACTACTGGTTCAATTTGAAAAATTCTTTTTTGTGTTGAATAGTCCATTCATCCAGGAAGGCTTTAGGCTATAGGAGTTATTGTTATAACTAAAAAATAAAGTAAAAAAAATAAACTCTACGAAAAGAATTAGTTTCCTTTATTCTCGAGAGATGGCGCTCATAAAGAGTATTGCTAAGCTTTTGCAACTGTGGAGGCGCTCTCTACATTCAATGGTTGACAATCAAGCAGTTGCTCTTGCCTTTTAATGTGGATTAGTTTCCACTCTTCTCGCGAGATGTCGTTCGTTAAAATTTTTTTTAGCAACTGTGTAGAGAGCGCTGGTTGATAATTGCTCTTGCCTCGAGAGTAATGCCTCTTGCCACATGACTCAGATCACGAAATGGTTTTCGTGTTTTTCTTTGACATTCAAGTATATAATTTGTTTTGTAGGATTTTTCTATTAACTTTTGTCTTCCTTATTTCTGCATTGTTGACATTTGTTCTTCATTTGTGGTTGTTCTTTGTAACTTTATTATTATAATGTACCTCAGGTACTTAACTAAGCACATAATTTAAAACCCAATATAAAAATACTATGCAATTAAATTATGTGTTTAGTACCAATGATACAAAATAGTAAAAACGTTACAAAAATATGACGAATCATATTATTTACTTAGATTAGTAACTATCTTAAATCATAAAAAAAAAGAAGGTTTGACTCACTTGAAACCTACTTACCTACCTATTACATAAGAAAAGAAGAGTCAAAAGAATAAGAAAACAATACCCTATATAAATATACAAAAATAGTATATTTATATAGGGTATTGTTTTCTTATTCTTTTGACTCTTCTTTTCTTTTGTAATAGGTAGGTAAGTAGGTTTCAAGTGAGTCAAACCTTCTTTTTTTTATGATTTAAGATAGTTACTAATCTAAGTAAATAATATGATTCGTCATATTTTTGTAACGTTTTTACTATTTTGTATCATTGGTACTAAACACATAATTTAATTGCATAGTATTTTTATATTGGGTAGTGTTTAATTATTCTTTTAACGTTTCTTTCCTTATGTAGCACATATATACGTTGGCTTCAAATGAGTCTAACTTTTTTTTAAATAGTTGCATATAGTTATTAGTCTAAATAAATAATTTGATTTGTCATGGTTTAGTACAACATGGGTACTTATCTAAACACATAATAAAAGTGTGTGGTATTTTTATATTGGGTACTGTGTTGAATAGTACATTTATACAGAGGTAGCTCGTGCAACGCCGGGCCACGCAGCTAGTTACAATATAAATTGGAGTAAATATCTTGAGTGGGAAAATTAAAATTTTTAATTTATCGTTTGTTGGTTGAAGTTGTTAATGTTTATTGCTTTCAGTGGCGGATCCAGCGGGAGGGGCAAGGGGGCACGTGCCCCCCCCCCTGTCACATATTCTCGAAGAGTCTAAAACCCATACTGAAACAAGAATTACCGATCAAATTATCGGTGCCGATTCGATACATCTGTTTTGAATTTTTTAAAATATTTTAAAACAGTTTTTTGGCAGTTCCTGATATAAGAAACACTGTTGGTATTATTAAAAGTGCAAACAACTTTTTGCGAGAATCTGCATCTCGAGCACAACTTTTGAGTACCAAAATTGGGGAAATGTTACCAGAGGAAAAATCATCGAAAGCAAAAAGAAATTGCGAAACTAGATGGATTGAAAGACACGATGGTATTCTTCATTTTCTTGAAATATTGGCTGCACTCTGGACGAAGTGAGTAGCAGCAGCTCGCATTCCTCAAGCAAAGCCCAGTCACTATCTGCTGCAATTTGCGAGTTCGAGTTTCTGTTGTGCATGAAGAATTTAACACATTTTTTGGCCATTACTTTGCCTTTATCCATTCAATTACAAAGCTCCAACCTTGATTGCAGCAAAGGAATGCTATGCGGCGGTAAATTCGGCTTTATGTGCGATTCGGAACAACTCCGAAAGCAAATTTGAAAGTACATTCAACGAAACGAAAAATATGGGAATTGAAATCAGGATCCCTAGAACTGCCACTGTACAGCAAAAGCTTGCTGATTCCATGGAATATTTCTGATTAAAGATATATTTGCCCTACATAAATTTCTTCATTCCCGAGCAAGATGTCCGATTTGAGAAACAAAATAGTGATATCATATCAAAGTTACGGAAAGTAGTCCCTAAATGTTACTTAGAGAACAATTTTCCTGATGACGATATTATTGATGCCACTCAAAAATACGAGGGTGATTTACTCTCAAATATAAACGCCCTTTCAGGGGAATTACTTTTATGGAAAGAGCTTTGGGCTGACAAAACACAAAAAGTTGACATTCCCATGTCAGTTTTCGAATTTGCTGCAATGCTTCCTAACATTCAGTGTATTTTAAAAATTCTTTGTGTTTTACCTATCACAACTGCCACTGCTGAAAGATCTTTCAGCACATTGAAAAGAATAAAGATATTTTTAAGATTCATCATGGGTCAGGAGAGATTAAATGGTCTTAGTATGCTACACATATGCCGAGGAATTAAAGTAGACCCCGAAGAGGTCTAATTTATTTGCCAAGAAGCATGCTTGGACGCTACAATTACAATTCATTTAAATCTTTAAAAATAACTTCTTCTGTGTTCTTCGTATGTGTCCGTGTGTTCCTTATTCGTTCTGTGTTCTTTTTTATTCATTTACAAGCACTTGCTGAATGAAATAATGTTGTGTACGTATTCTAACTCAAACCAATAACGTTCCCCTAATGCAAGGTATCCACAAATAAATAAACAATTTCAAAGGACACCTTCTACTACCAGAGCCATACTATACCATGACTGCTTAATGGAATGCCATTATTACCAGGAACCGAAAAGTAAGGAAAAAACGAAAAAAAATAAGTATATGACAGTTTGTTTTTAACAGGAATTATTATTTTTTTATTTTTCAGTTAAAAAAATGAAACTGATTTTGTGCCCCTCCCCCCTGTAGATTTTTTCTGGATCCGCCACCGATTGCTTTATTATTATAATAAGGAATAACGTATGAAATTTCAGTGACTTCCATTTAAAAAAAATCAATTGATTCTAAAACTTTTTTAAGTGCTTCAAATATATTGCTGCTATGTGATTATTTAACATTGGAATGTAATTTGCAGCAGTAACTGCTTTTGGTTGGCAGAAAAGTAAAAATGACAAGCTTTACGTTCTTTATTGCAACCCTACTCTTGCCAATTTTCAATTAAAATGCACTATCGGAGGCGTTGTTCGAAGAGGTAAAACCAAGGCCCACCCATTTTCTTAGAATATGACCTGTCCAATAAGACATCTGCCTCGACATCATAAAAGAAAAATATGTTACCTATTTGTCTAATTTCTTAAATTGGGTGAAGTATTCAAGGTATGCCAGAAACAATAACACATTTGCAAATCCGTTCTTTAATTTTCCTCTACTTATCACCCCTTCATAAAAATGAACAATTCTAAAAAAAGGAGAAGTCAAGTGCCATCTCTTCAAAGCAAGACTAGATTCAGGTCTTCACCAATCCCCGAAACATTTGATTCAGAGAATTGTGTAAAGAAAAAAAAAATCCGTCAGCCACGAAATCAACGATAGAAAAAAAAAAAAAGAAATATCCAGCCCCTAGAATTCATTTGAATTTTGACGTCTTCTCAAGTTATACATATTTTTGCTACAACCAACTGCGATAGAACTCGACTCGTCGCATCCTTTATTTGTACTAAAGTAATGCAATGAAAATGGAAAAGAAATTCGTGCCCGTCATAGGGCCCCTCCTAAACCCTTATTGAGTCTAAAAATTGCATTGCTGCAGTCTGCAACGCATACAGCAATTTAAAATTTTCATTAAATGAGCAATAAATTTTACAAACGGAAAAATTATGAACCAAAGCAATGTCACAAATAGAGAAAGGCAGAAAAAACAGAATGAAGGACAAGTAGAGTTTGACCACGAAGAAATGGCGGGTAACCATGAAGCGGAAACGAGACATTTCATTTCACCTTTAATTTATCAGAGATTCTACCTACTTCAAAATAGAGTCGTTCGTTTCCGCTTCAAAGTCACGCGCCATCTGTTCGTGGTCAAACTTTAATTTAAATTAATTAATTACACAACAAAACATATAAGCAGAATATTAAAAATAATAAATAGAAAAATGTACAGACAAATAATATAAAAAGGGAAAGGGGTGAGACTAGGAGGTGCAAGTTTACATATTAGAAAAAAAGAGACAGAAAGAGAACAAAAACCAATCGTAAAAATAGAATCCCGGGCTGAAGAAAAATACGGTATTGAAGTAAGGTCGTTGAAAAATACGGTATTGAAGTAAGGTCGTTGATTAAACTAGATCGGTTCCTCAAGGGTGTGGAAGGATTTCTAAACATCAAGAGCTGGCGAATTTGAACAGTTTTGGATAATTTAAGTAGAGTTGAAGTTAAAAGAGTGATTCGAATCCCAGCATTGTTGAGCAATACTGTATTCAACTGCGTTTTTTCCACATAATTTCGATGCTCTTTGAAAAACGACGTGTCTGTCCCACCTATGCGAGTCCGCAATTGCAATTAATTTTATAAATCCCACAACAATTAAGAGGGTGAATAGAATCTTTAAGAGAAGAGAACGAAAGTTTTACATAAGAGAAAACACCCCTTGGAATTGGAATCTTTCCAGAATTTTAACGACCTAAAAACTAATACTAACAGGAAAGGAGGGCAAAACAGCAATGTTCTTAGCATTGAAAGTTCAATTAAGAGTAATATTTTGAGTTTTTTGGGATAGTTTCGTATAAATGGAATCAATTAGAGCCGGCGGATTGTCTCTATTAATTGTCACAGCTCGGAGATAATTAAGTTCCGTATTAAAAAGCTCAGGTGAAGAGGAAATATTCATAGCACGCTTGTTTATGGTGTTAAAGGGAAATCAAACATATTGGACCCCCTCTGAAATTTACTTCTGGATACGCCAAAACTGGATACTCCCTCTCAAAAATAGACCCCCCCGTAGCCCCCCCCCCTCCAATCAATAGCGTGGTTTGCCTCATGAATCCCCATCGTGGCTACCTCTGAGTATTATAATTAAATATAGAACAAAAAAATTCCTACACTAAGAATGAAATATTCCCTTCAATACACACGCGAATATTATTTTTGGAGAATCATTATATGGCATTAAATTACAATAGCAGTAGAGATAGTTATTTTTAAAGTGGAACAACGATCGTAAGATAGAAATATTATCAACTCGATTGCTTTTTAGGTGAACAAATTACGATCTTTAGAGGATGCTCTTTGTTTAAACATTTTTGTCGGAACACTACGCAAGATGTTATTCTTGTTCTTAAAAGTTACGACCAGAAGTCTCACCATTGAAAATCAGACAATGAGATTCCTAAAAGTGATGGTCACGACCTTATCACACAGCTTAGTTCTTTTATATCTGCCAACTTTTCCTGTATCTTTTATCCACTTGAAATGGTAATTTAATAGCAATGAAACTTTTTTTCTGTGATTAATTTTCGAGATAATTTCAATGATCATTTCGTCTTTTCCCCAGAGGTAGAAGGAAGAAAAAATTTTGTTCGGAATTTCCTTTTTCAAAAAATTAAATCATCTTTATAGGTTGTCTGCTAATTGCTGCACAAATATCATCTGCATTACTTATTTGATTCTAACTGCATGAATGATACACCTTCTATTGTTTATCTGCTAATTACTGCATAAATAGTAACCTCACTATTACTCATTTGTTAATTATTGCATAAATGGTATCACCACTATTGGGTATTTGTTAATCACTTTGTTGATGGCCTAAACTTCCTCTGTTGCTCAAAACATTTTCAAAAATAATTTTAAAATATAATTTTGAAAACTAAAAAGTACGCTTTTAGAGTTAATCAAAATATTTCACATACATGATACTCTGATTTTTAAAACTGTTGAATATCCGCTAAATTTACATGCACTTATAATACATCAACATGTAACATAGTTTAACCTTTAGAATTAATTATAATGTGAAATATATTACTTTTATATTTTCAAAGAACGTGAATTTATCGTTTATTCAGAGTTACATACATACACTGCGATGCAAAAGTTTAGACAAAATGCAAATATGTGAAGAAAAAGAAAACTATTCAACGAAATGCTTTCTAATTTCTACTGCAGGTGCACAATATGGTCCCAAATACGTGTCTGGAGTTCTTATAACTATAACTGGAACCAAATTTTGGATATTACAAAAGATATTTTTTTACATTGTTGCAAAAGTTTAGACAATAGTCAAATTTTATGCAAATATCCCTTGAAATGTGATTGGTGAAGGAAATGCGGCACTCTATTATTCATTTATAAAGTGCAGAGATTGCTAAATAAATAATCAAAATCTCAAAAGCTCTTTAGTTCTCGTGTAAAGAAGATGAGAAAGTTTGGAAGCCGAAATTTGAAAATGAACCTACTTTATGAATTTTTTGTCTTTTAAATCGGCTCTAGTATGGTAGTACATTGTTTTTTACTTTGTGGAGAGCAAATTCAGACGTGCGTATCGATCAAAAAGACCAAGAAAAATTATATTTCTTAAGATGAAGGAATTGAAAAAACGGCTCAGACTGACGATTCGCCCCTTAATCCTACAAAACTTCAACTTGGGTCAAAAACAGCACGTGACAGCATAAGTAGATGAACAACTGAATCGGAATGCATAAAAAAAACAAAGAATTGTGCTTGAGCCTTTTCAGACAGAGTGTCCCAAATAAGCCAGATTTTATTAGTAAAAGCAGCACAGCATATGATCATCGGTTATGTCTCAAGTCCCGCGAAAAGAATTATAATCCATCTAGGCCATTCCAATTTTAATAATTTTTATCAAAGAAAGTACCTTTCATTTTTTAGTCACGATGATACATATGCTGCTTTTCACATTAAAATCTGGCTTATTTGGGACACTCTGTCCGAAAAGGCTCAGGCACAATTCTTTGTTTTTTTTTATGCATTCCGATTCAGTTATTCATCTACTTATGCTGTCACGTGCTGTTTTTGACCCAAGTTGAAGTTTTGTAGGATTAAGGGGCGAATCGTCAGTCTGAGCCTTTTTTTCAATTCCTTCATCCTTAAGAAATATAATTTTTCTTGGACTTTTTGATCGATACGCATGTCTGAATTTGCTCTCCACAAAGTAAAAAACAATGTACTACCACACTAGAGCCGATTTAAAAGACAAAAAATTTATAAAGTAGGTTCATTTTCAAATTTCGGCTTCCAAAATTTCTCATCTTTTTTACACGAGAACTAAAGAGCTTTTGAGATTTTGATTATTTATTCGGCAATCTCTGCACTTTATAAATGAATAATACAGTCCCGCATTTCCTCCACCAATCACATTTCAAGGGATATTTGCATAAAATCTGACTATTGTCTAAACTTTTGCAACAATGTAAAAAAATGTCTCTTGTAATATCCAAAATTTGATTCCAGTTATAGTTATAAGAACTCCAGACACGTATTTGGAACCAGATTATGTACCTGCAGTAGAAATTTGAAAGCATTTCGTTGAATAGTTTTCTTTTTATTCACATATTTGCATTTTGTCTAAACTTTTGCATCGCAGTGTACAAACAAACCCACATGTGAAGTTAATAAAAGCGTATTAATAAACATTTTTGTGCATAAGTTTGTGCTTAGTAGCCAACTTTTTAAGCTTTGATTATAAGTTGCGATTCACATTTTTTTTTGCAAAATTCATTTCTATTTTTTCTATAATTTTGCTTCAAAAATAATTATATCGAACAATTTTACATGCAGTATCTGGCATTTTTTCCCCACCAAAACCACTGACGATTCAAAAATTACACGCGTTTTTATTTAAGTTTTCACTTCTTTCGGCACTCCCAGAGTGCCACTGTTTATTTATTTATTTTTTCAAATAGATTTTCTCACAATGTTTTCTTTTCCTACTTCCGACACATCAAGGATCGAACTATTTTATCTGAAAACATTTTTTTTTTTCAATCAGACACCTTCGTAAACATCCGCGATGCAGCAACCATGCCATTTACATACCATCAAACCATCGTTTGCATCGAGGGCAGTGAAATGAAGTGAACAGAACAAGAGAAAAAATCCAAATCCTGCATAGAAAGTGCAATCTCCTGGGCATTTAACCTATAAGACGGGCTCGTTTAAAACGATAACACAAAGGATCCACCAGCTCTGTCAGTGACTGTCACGATCTGGCCAAGTGTAACAGAAGGCTGGCCGCCAAGATTAATCCAGTTTCGTGTTTTTCTGGATCTAATGCTTCTTTATGAGCACCTCGTAATCTCTGAACTTTGAACTGCTAATGGGTTGTATAATTATTGTTTTATTCCATTTATTCGTAAGTAGGACGATATTTTAATGAAGGCCTTTTTTTTCCTCTCATTTAAGAATTCATCAAGAAAGAAGTCGTGGCTTTTTTTTTTTATAAGAAATTTTGTTATTTTTCTGCTGCACTCATTTGAAATCTTGAGGAATGATCCTAAATATCGTTTTAAAGAACTAAAAAATACGCTTTTAGAGTAAATTAAACTAAAAAGAAGTTTCAAAACTATTGAACATCCGCTTAGTTTACATGCACTAATAATGCATGCATCAACACGTAATATAGTTTCGCCTTTAGTAATAATAATAGTTACTTTTATATTTTCAAAGAACGTGAATTTTATCTTTTATTCAGTTACATACATACATACAAACAAACCCACATGTGAAACTATTGAAGGCGAATTAAAAATACAAATTATTCAGCTGAACATGTAAAATGTTGAGTTTTTATTCGCTTATGAAAGTGGGCAATTCCAGGCAACATGGGAACTCGGTGTTAAAAAAAATGTTGAAAAATTGTTTTTTTTTTTTTTTTGTACGTTCTCTATATCGATTGAAGTTTACAAATTAGAATAAGGTAACTTCAGGCGAATCATTTCCTTTTTGTAAGAGAACTTGTCCTATGAGCTCATAATTCTTGTAAAAGTCTCTCTCTGCTAGACACAATTTTAAACGAGCATATTTTATTGGTTTAGCCTGTTTCCACAATTTAATCGCATTTTTTCCTGGCAAATTTATTCGATAAGAAAACAATTAATAATAGTACATTTTGAAATTTATTCTTAAAATAATTTTTTAAAGTAGTTTTTAAACCATTAAATTTTGTGTAACGTGAGTCAAGAAAACTTAATTTTTTTAATATTTCCAAATTTTATAGCTTATAAATGAAATTTTTTTTCCTGTTTCGCCTACTCATGTATAATACAAAAAAGAAATTATAGGCCAATTTAGAGTTTTTTGCTTTTTTATTCAAAAAATAAGGATGTTTATTTTGTAACGTGAGTCACGCGAAAAGTGACTTACAGCCAATACAAGCTAATATTAACTTCTTAAAAGTATTTAATGTGCCCTAATGGTATTTTAGGGTCTAAAGGGAGGGTTAGCATTTGCACACACCTACATATAATAATAATATTGATGAAATTTAATGTAAATAGCGTAATTTTAATTCTTTTAGTGTTTTATAATCTTTCAATTAGTGCACTGGGTCCCTGTTTTGGCCCTCAGCTTTCCAAAGTGTAGCATGTGTTTTTGCATGCATATATTTTTCTTTCGTATCTAAGAAATGTTTTTCATTCCAGTAAAAGAAATTTTTAAAATATTTAACGAGTAACCGCAGAATGACAGAAAAGGTGCCGAGAAAAATTGAAGCAAGAAGGGAAGTACATTGCATGTAAACAGAAACATTGTCTCTGGATAAAAGAATGTCTAACGAGAAAAGTCGAAAAGCTAAGGATATTGTCTCTAGCAATTCAATATAAGCTGAAAAATATACACTGGCGGAAAAAAAAATCCCAACACCAAGAAAAAGTTACTGCAGAGTAATGAAATTTGGGTAATGCAATTGTCTAGTTGACATGTTTAATTGATTAAATGTACAAGATCACTGGCTAATTTAAGCTCAAGAAAATGCTGTGCAAATGTGAAATTATGCTAATTTAATAGAGGGTGTAACCTCAAGAATTTTGAAGGCAAGCCTGAAAGCGTGCATGCATTATGTCATACAGGTGCCGAATGTCACTTTGTAGTATGGAGTGCCATGCTTGTTGCACTTCTTGGGTCAATATTAGGACCGTCATTGCTGACTGTGGATGATGCTCGAGGTGCCGTCCAATGATATCCCATACGTTATCAATTGGAGACAGACCTGGTGATTTTGCAGGTCATGGTAACATGTCAGCACTCTGTAGAGCACATTGCGTTACAACAGCGATGTGAGGGCAAGCGTTATCCTGTTGGAAAACTCCCTCTTGAATGCTACTCATGAAGGGCTGTACTACTGGTTAAATTACCAGACTGATGATAAATTTTCAGTCAGTGAGTTTGGGATAACCACAAGAGTGCCCCTATTGTTGTTGGAAATTGCCCGAAAA
>JAXGGA010016280.1:0-27004 GCA_038373865.1 Uloborus plumipes | reverse complement strand
CAGGTAACAAACAAAACAAACAGAGAGCCGTCATCTTTATACAGTCTACGCTCGATATAACGACCGTCTCCGTCCTACAGAAAACGGTCTTTATAACGAGTGGTCGCTATAAGAGGTAGAACATAGAGTATGTTGGGATACAGTTGGGAGTTTTCTCACCGGTCGTTATATTAGGATGGTCTTTGTAACGAGTGATCGTTATAACGAGCGTCGACTGTATATACACATGAACTAATCAGAATGCGACAACAATTCAAGAATGTCACACTTTTTTTTTACATTGCTTCAGCCAGTAGGATACCGCTCTTAAGCCAGGGCTAAGGTAGCACTACATGCAATCTTCCCACAACCTAGTTACGCAATTTAGAGACTGCAGTTTCGTCCTTATTACATGCTCATTTCTTATTCATGCTCTCATTAGAACTTATGTTCCATTTTAGACCTTTAAATAGGCTTGTTTGCTTATGCGTCTTTTTCTATTGATCTCATTGGGCCGCCGCATTAGTGTGAGTTCACTGTATTTGTATTTTTCGACTATTTTTTTTATATTTTTCTTCAAACTTTTATTAAGTTAACTCAGAGCCTCATTTTGAGCATTTTTGTCATTGGAAGTATGCCTCTAGAACGAACGGTTTCGAAAATAACGGTCATGCAAGTTAAAACGGAATACCCTGCATAAAAACTGAAAGCGAAGAATGAAAAATCTGGGAATAAAGCTCAAATATGAACGTAAAAGTG
Source organism: Uloborus plumipes (assembly GCA_038373865.1). Taxonomy (NCBI): domain Eukaryota; kingdom Metazoa; phylum Arthropoda; class Arachnida; order Araneae; family Uloboridae; genus Uloborus; species Uloborus plumipes. Next base: position 26,266 of record JAXGGA010016280.1, on the reverse strand, counting down.
TCACAACAGGGCAAATGATTAGAGAAATGAAGGGTGTTTTTTTTAGAGGTATAGAAATTTGAAATGGAATAAAACAAAGGATTTTTTTTAATTGACATGAAATTTACTTTATTCGAAAGATAATCTTCTGGCATTATAATTTAAATATGACGTCTGGCATATGACCGCCTCGACTTGCTCGGACCTAGTCTAATCTGGAGGTCCAATTTTCGATTACTTTTCCCAACATTTGTGGTCGCATATCGGCAATAACGTGGCGAATGTTGTCCTCCAAGTGGTCAATCGTTCCTGGGCTTAACGTCGTAGACTAGCGACTTCACATATCCCCGCAGAAAATAGTCAAGCGGCGTTAAATCGCACGATCTTGGAGGCCAATTCACGGGCCCCCAAAACGTGAAACTATGCTGTTAACAAACATATCCTTCAATAAATCAATTGTGGCACGAGCTGTGTGATATGTTGCGCCATCTTGTTGAAACCACAGCTTCTGCATATCATAATTCTGTACCTCAGAACCAGACTAACGTAAGTCCATTTTCGTCATTTTTCAGTAGAGGGGAAAAACAATGTATTCGACAATCGTTTTTCCCCTCTACCGAAAAATGACGAAAATGGACTTACGTTAGTCTGGTTCTGAGGTACAGAATTGTTCAACTGATGAGCGAAAAAGTCAGTAATCATGGCTCTATATAGGTCGCCATTGACTGTAACGTTCTGACCAGCATCGTTTTTAAAGAAGTACAGATCAATTATTCCTCCAGCCCATAAAGCACACCAAACAGTCAGTTTTTCTAGATGTAATGGGGTGTCTCAACATACACTTGAGGATTATCATCACTCCAAATACGGCAGTTTGTTTATTGACGTATCCATTCAACCAAAAGTGAGCTTCATCGCTAAACAAAATTCGTTTATGAAAATCGGGATCAACGGCAATCTTGTTTTGCTTCTAAATTTGCACAATTTGGAAGCGTTGTTCAGGCGTCAGTCTATTCATGTTGAAATGCCAAACCAAACTAAACATAAATTTCTTGACAGCTGACAAAATGGCCGCCAGTTAAAAAAGTGTTGTCAACTTAAAGTTCTATACCTTTCCAAAAAAACACCCTTTAGAATGTGTTTAAAATCTGATGTTACATTAATTTTCCCATTGAAAATGTAAAAAAAAAAGACAAAACGCACACACACAAAATAACCGCCTTTACTTCGATAAACTACATCTCATCATCGTTGTTTTTTCTTTTACTAGTTTTGTCTTAAATGATTAATATTTCAATGTGGTGCGGCAAGAAATAATAAAAATATCACACATTTATCAGCCAAAATGCATTTTACAATATCAAAGCCCTATTAGGCAGAAAAAAGAGAAAGTCAAACAGAAAATCTTATTAAATCCCTAATAATATATAAATCAGTTTTTTCAATCATTTACATAATTAATACCACATTAGAAAATTTTAATAACTGTTTATTATTCTCTTTAATCTTTCGGTGAAGATTTTCGGCGGAGCATTAAGCTAATTTTAAAGTTTGATTTTCTAAAAAACGATCCCCCTGAGGCAACGAAAAAGCGATAAAACTCCAGACAGGATATAAAGCTAACAACATACTAATTTTTATTTCATTTACTTATTTACGACTTAAGCTAGGAAGAACTTTCCGTGAACATTTACGATTCACTTTATAAAAACAAATATCAGTTCGTAATTGATTCAAATCTATTTAGCATAATTTTTTTATTCGTTTAAATAGTAAAGTTTTGTAACCAAACAATTTTCTTACAAGTTATTCTGTTGATGAAACATATTTATGTGCTTCATGTGCGTTCTAATATTTAAAATTTCTTTCATTTTTATCAAAAGCGATTTTTTACAGCATTGCGGTTGATTGTAAAAGTATTTGCTAAAAACATTATGCGTACCTGATGATTTTCGTGCAATATTTTGGGCTGTCAAAAATAAAAATTCATTATTCAAAATGCTAAAATACAAAATCGCAGAGTAGGTAGTTATTAACTTTTCAAATGTTTTCTACCCCTAGTCATTTAAAATGTTCAACGCAGACGAAAATTTTGGATTCCATGTGAAATTAAAAGTTCTTTACTGAACGGACATTATTTTGTTTCTAACTAAAAGCGAATGCTCATCGTCAGACATGTTTCATTAACCCATAAATGCCTGACTTTTTTTTTCCAAAGATGTTTTGTATACTGGTTACAGACAGTGTTTAATGGACAGGAAAAGAACGATGTCATTTTCGATAAAGAACTGCTTATTTTTGCCACTGTTAAATTTTCGATGTCTTTAAATCACTCAAAGGGATGGATGCGTTTACTTATACAAGCGCATTTGAAATTACTTCTGAAATTTCTAATTCATGACACTAATAAAATATTTAAAATATAGAATTTGGCACTTGCAAGTTAAAAGAATTTTGGGGTTTTTGTTGGTGGAATTCAAAGTTCGAAGGATAACGGGGTATTGTTCGGTAAAAAAGTTCACTTAACCTCTATTTCAGTAGACATAATCCAGAGCTATTCAGTGTCATTTAATGAGTGAAGTCATTCATTGTAACTTAGAGCCACGTTGGACAATTTTGCTTCAATTCATTTTTCTTAATATTTTAGAATTTTTAGAAGAATTAAGGCTTTTTCACTGTTTTATGAAAAAAAAGCACTCAATGTGGCAATTTTCAATTCCGTTTCCCTGATTCCAAATAGGTGAGTTTTCATTTTAAAAGCGCTGTCCAGGAGAAACCTTGTTTCAGGGACGCCATTTCAAATTTTTCCTGGGGGGGGGGACAAAGGGTTCAAACACAATGCAATTTATAGGAAAGCATAAAAAACCACACCCACTCATATGTAAATACATTGATTTTTCAAAGCCAGGGGGGGGGGGGCAATTGACCCTCCCCCTGACCCCCTAAATGACGGGTCTGTTTTGTTTGCTCTTTATTTCCAGACAACCATTCCATTGCAAGAAAATTCCGTCCCTCTTTAGGGACGGTCCAAAAAATGTCTGAATTTACCAAAAATGAACATTTCAACCAAATTTTAAAGTTCAATTATTATTAATTTATTTTTTTGGTATTATTTCAATTCATTATTAACAGATTGCAGCACATAACCATTGAAAAGTGTGGTCTGCAGCCGTGTAACCAGTACACAAAATATATTTGGAAAAAAATGTCGGGCATTAATGAGTTAAAATCTACACATATTTGTCCATTAAGTTTATCTACTCGTAGGTGGTTTTGAAGATATTTCATTTCCTAATATAAAATAACGAGCTTTTGCTTTTAAAAAGGGGTGAGAGAAATAACCTTAGCTCCTGTCAAAATTTACGTCAAGAAAACCGATATTTTATGTCATAGCACGACGAGTAAAATTACAATGAACTCTCATTTATGCGCCGGCCCAAGGGACCAACAGAAAAAGGCGCATAAGTGAGAGAGACGCATAAGTGAAAAAGCCTATTTAAAAGTCTAAAATGCAACATAAGTTCTAATGAGAGCATGAATGAGAATGTTTCTATAGAAAATGGTTTTATTACTACTGTTTGGCAACTACTGTTACCTAACTACAATGAAAAAGATAAAACAAAAATAGTAGCATACCTAATCACAAACTGGTCCCTTTAAAATGATCCATAATAGATATTTGTAACTCTCCGAATTTTTGTTCATGTATAAAAATTGCCTTCTTTAAGCAATAAAAGCGAAAGATTAAAGAGGAAAGTGAAGAAACATGCTCATTTTGTAGGAAAATAAATTAAATTGTTTGCATTTTACGAAAAATTCGGCGCATAAGTGAAATATTTATCGTTAGAGCGACGCATAAACGAATGAAATTATCATTATATTACTATGGAATGTGCAGGGATCACTGAAAATAGTCGTATAAGTGAAAAAGGCGCATAAATGAGGCGGTGCATAAGTGAGAGTTCACTATAGTTTCTAGTAAAAGTGGTGGTAACGTTGTAGTTTCTTGAAAAAACTAAAAATGAAAGTAAACTGCCCAAAAATATTGAAAATGATAAATATGAGCTCATTAATAACAGTCGAGTAAAATTAAGTGTTTGAAAGATACAGTAAAGTCGGGTTACTTGGACCCACAAGGAGGTTACTTAAGCCCACAGTAAAATGATAAAATCTGGGTTTGGTACTAGCGTTAGATATTGCAGAGGGCTTCTACCTAGAGGAGAAACAAGGAACTACGTGCAAGTCTTCAACTAATAAGTACCAAACCTAGATTTTATCATTTTACTGTAATGGGCTCAAGTAACCCCTTGGGGTCCAAGTAATCCGACTTTACGGTAACTTAAAATTGAAGAAATGTTTGATTTTATTTTTATTTGATAAATTAAACTAGGGGTTTCTAGCTTACTGTGCGCGAGTCACATCTGACCCGTAATTTTGTTCTAGTTTCTGCCAATTTAACTTTTTTGCGTCAGTTCACTCTTGTAATGTTTAACTTTTAGCTGCTAGTACAGTTTCAAATTTCTGTCTTACCCTTAACATTTTGAAGAAACCGTGGGTATTATGTAAAAAATTGTACTTTTTATCATAAAGATTGATTTTTTTTTAAATTAAGTATAGCCATCTTATCCCATTTTTCCTAATAATACAACTATTCAATATTATCTCTTCAAAAACCAAGTTAAAATTTGATAATTCGCAGCTCCGAAATCGAATATTTTACTCCCTGTACTCTACACTACAGTGAAGCTAACTTAATGCTCCACATTTTTAGCAATGCTTCGTCATTATTTAATTTTTATTTTTTAATTATTTCATAAAATTTTTATTTCACATCTTGAAAAAAGAGGAAAAAAATGAAACTAAGTATCGTCATCTTACCTCACTATAGCTTATACTATCTGCACCTCAGAACCAGACTAACGTAAGTCCATTTTCGTCACTTTTCAGAAGAGACAAAAAATTAAGCTAAGTATCGTCATCTTACCTCACTATAGCTTATCCTATCTGCACCTCAGAACCAGACTAACGTACGTCCATTTACGTCACTTTTCAGTAGAGACAAAAAATTAAGCTAAGTATCGTTATCTTACCTCACTATAGCTTATCCTATCTGCACCTCAGAACCAGACTAACGTACGTCCATTTACGTCACTTTTCAGTAGAGACAAAAAATTAAGCTAAGTATCGTCATCTTACCTCACTATAGCTTATACTATCTGCACCTCAGAACCAGACTAACGTAAGTCCATTTTCGTCACTTTTCAGTAGAGACAAAAAATTAAGCTAAGTATCGTCATCTTACCTCACTATAGCTTATACTATCTGCACCTCAGAACCAGACTAACGTAAGTCCATTTTCGTCACTTTTCAGTAGAGGGCGAAAACAATTGTCGGATGCATGCAAAGGATGGAACTCGCGCTCTTTTAACACAGCTAAATAATTTTGAAAGAATTTCTTTTCTAGAGTGTTTTCGTGGGTCGATGCGGAATACGATTTAAAACATACAATTTAGCAAAAAAGTGAAAATCGACATTTTTGGACTGAGTCGTTCTGGTTCTGAGGTACGGATGTAAGTACTAAAAAAAAGTATCTCTTCAAAAACCAAGCTACGCTAAACATTTTTTGCTTCTTAAAAAAGGTTGAAATAGATTTATTGCAGTTTATTGAAAATTTGATAATACGCAGTTCCGAAATAAGAGCTTTCGCCCCCTGTACTTTACATCCAAGATAACTTAACCCATTTATGCCCAGTAGCCTAAAAACGGGAAGCTTGTTAGTTACTGCATACAAAAACATGTAATGGGTATATCATTTTACTAAAGCTGTTTTTCACAAGTTAAATAGTCCTTCTTCTTGAGAAAACCAGATAGAACCACTAGTTGGACATCAGAGTTTATTTATTGACAGCTATTTTCAGACAAATCAGTCAAGCAACGATCCAGCATGGGTAGCCGCAGAAAGTAAGTGTTTTTTGCGAACTTATTTTTCATAAAATTAAACTATTTTAAATGATTTGCTTAAAATTGATCAGAGATGCCTTCTGTAATGTTACTTTGCAAAAGTAAAGTCAAGTAAGGTCGTATTTTGCTCACATATCTGCAAAATATCCCATAAACAGGACGTTAAATAACTTAATAAATATGGCAACGGCGAACTATTTTAAGCCTAAAATGTATGTAAACCATTCCAAGTAAGAGTTTTAAGCAGATAAAAATTGAAAAAAAAAATGTTGAAAAAAACTTGGGCATAAATGGGTTAAAAGGACAATTCAATAATACGCAGTTCTGAAACCGGATATTTTTTACCTGAACTCTACAGTGAAGGTAACTTACTGCCTCAAATCTTTATCACAGCGTCCGTCGTCATTATTTAATGATTTATTTCCTTACTCTGCATTTTGTGTAACACTCACTGTCATTGGCTGTTAAAAAGCCGCCATTTATATTCGCCCTTGTTAAGTATCCAATAAGCATAAGTCTTACATTTATGCTCCGGGAGTGACTAATGCTTCATTAGCTGACGTGAAATTGAATATCAATAACTCATCTCACTTACGGTCTTTGGAGGAAATTGGATTTGTGTCTCGAAGTTTTAAAGATTTTATGCCTGTTACTGACTATAGATCTGAAAACTAAGAGTTTTTTTTTTCTTTAGAAGTATTTACAATTTTTATCCGAAGTTTAGTTTTCAGTTTGATTTCTGCAAAGGTGTAGTAAGTACGTTTAAGTTTTGTTAGGGGAGGGAGGGGAGGCAAAAGAAAGAAAAGGAAATCGAATTGGTTTCTGACCAATTAAGCTTTTCTTTAAGGTGTAGTAAGTACGTTTAAGTTTGTTAGGGGAGGGAGGGGAGGCAAAAGAAAGAAAAGGAAATCGAATTGGTTTCTGACCAATTAAACTTTTCTTTAAGGTGTAGTGAGTACGTTTAAGTTTGTTAGGGGAGGCAAAAGAAAGAAAAGGAAATCGAATTGGTTTCTGACCAATTAAACTTTTCGCAGTCAAAGATTGAAGCCAGGTTTAGAACCTTTTTCTTCTGTGAAAACCTTTTTTTTTCTCTGTAATTTTACTCTCCATAGTTGACGATTCCGAGTTTCTGAAATTTATAATTTTATGTACATGGATATTTTCCTTTTCGGATCTCTTATTTATACAATATAATTAGAATATTATATTATACAATAATTTTACAATATTATATTATACAATACTAGGTGACCCGTGCGGAATTCCGCAAAAAAAAAAAAAAAAAAAAATGTAAAATCTTGTACGTTTGCACGACATCGCCATCAACTGCCGTCTTTCTGACAACTTTTCAAAGAGATCAAAGACACGTTCACTTTTACAACTACTACAAAAGTGATACCCTATATTAAAATCAAATACCCAAGGCTACTACTAAACTAAATACTAACGTTATCGCAAAACTACCATAGTATTTTGAAACAATAAAAGTTACAATTAAGGTTTACCGAGCTAAGCCTTGGCTTGAAATGTCGCATTTGAAATTGATTTGAACAACAATGGTAACGATTTTAACAGTTGAGCAAAAAATTTAACTTTTTCAAACTTCAATCGCTTATAAGTCGCTTAAACGTGGATTTTCGAGATTCTCGTTACGCGGCGCTAGCGGAGAAACGTTCTAAAGAACGCATTTTTTTTTAATCTTTCGAATGAAATCAAAATGGAGACGATACGACAATTATTTCGCTAGATAGAGTCAATTTTGTGCCCAAAAATTGAAGTTCGAATAAAAAACGAACCGACACTTTTTAGAGGGTGGGTCTAATTTTCGTCAATAGCCCGCGGGATAAGCTTCAAAATCATAAATTTTCTTGCAATTCGATAAAGAAATGAGCGAGTTTCGACCGGGTATAGGATTCGGCTTAGAGAAATAATATATGGAGATTTTACAATATTATATTTTACAATATTATATTTTACAACATTTTAAGTTTTATCTTTCATGACTTTATTTTTGCAAACCGTTCGTCCTAGATGCATGCTTCTAGCTGCAAAAATTCGCAAAATGAAGCGCTGACTTAAGATGTTGAAAGTTTGAAGCGAAAAAAAATTCAGTCAAAACATTACGAAATCTGTCTTTTTACACGGACTCCGGGTCCTCAAACTAGGAAAATCAAGAGCAGAAAAAAAAATCGAACATTAAAAGTTTGACATTTGTACAGGGGCGGATAGATGGGAGGGGCGATTGGGGCGATCGCCACTCCTTTAAAGATCTTTTCCAGCAGTTTTTCGACTTTGAAGTTCAAAAAAGGCAATTTTAGATGGTCTTCGATGATACTATGAGAAATGGTTGGGATTCGGGGCTCTGATCTGAAATTTTTTTGAAATTGAAAACCGAAAGATTTGTAATAAACATGTGTTAACCAGGATATGTGGTAACAAGAAGTTCTGTCAAGAACTAAACGAGCCTACTTTCCCGTACATCGACATCGGCATTCTAGCATCTGATCATTATTCTCTTGATTATCTAAGACTAAAAATTATGTCAAACATACCTTTAAAAGCAAAATATACCTCTCTCATCAGATGAAATAGACACATAAAAAGTAAATAAATGAATAAATAAAGTTTTGTCGCACCTTTTAAAGAATGTAACTGTTACAGTTCTTCCGTAGAAAAATTCCTCAATTGTTTTCAAAAAAAAAATTAAAAGTACAAAGTACATCAAAACACATTTTATCAAAGAAAGAAAAAAAAAGAAAAAAAAGAAAAAAAAAACTCGTCCGTTGATAAAATGTCTCGAATTTCACTTTTAATCCGTTGCCAGTTGTTAAATATAAATTAAGAATAAAATGCCCTAGTGAATGAAACATTTTTGTTACAAAAAAAAATCGTCTGCCAAAAAAAATAATAATAATAATAATAAATTCAATAAAACAAATGAATAAATAAACAAAAAATCGTCTGCACAGTCAGTCATTTTTTTCGGACTGTTTACTCAAAAGTTATTAGGGGTGACAGCTTGCTTGAGCGGTTCAATGTTGAATGAAAAATTGTTCAAATCGGAAATGTAAATACGGGAATGAAGTATCCTTGATAAGCTCTTTCGAACAAAAAAAAGTTTGTTCAAATCGGACTGTTCACTCAAAAGTTAGCATCGCGGGACCGGTTGTTTGAACGGTTCAAAGTTGAACTAAAAATTGTTCAAATCGAAAAATCAAATATGGGAATGAGCTGTACTCGCCGAGATCTTTCCAACAAAAAAAAGTTTGTCCAAATCGGAATATTCATTCAAAAGTTATTAGGGGGGGACAGACAGACCGACCGACCGACAGACCGACACACAAATTCCCCATCTCAATACCCTACTTTCAAATTTTTAATTTTTCGATATTCATTTTACCTTTTATTTTTTTAACTTGGCGATATTTTTTGGACTTGGCGATATTTTTTTAACTTGGCGATATTTTTTGGACTTGGCGATATTTTTTGGGCTTGGCGATATTTTTTGGGCTTGGCGATATTTTTTGGACTTGGCGATATTTTTTGGGCTTGGCGATATTTTTTGGACTTGGCGATATTTTTTGGGCTTGGCGATATTTTTTGGACTTGGCGATATTTTTTGGGCTTGGCGATATTTTTTGGGCTTGGCGATATTTTTCGGACTTGGCGATATTTTTCGGACTTGGCGATATTTTTTGGGCTTGGCGATATTTTTTGGACTTGGCGATATTTTTTGGGCTTGGCGATATTTTTTGGACTTGGCGATATTTTTTGGACTTGGCGATATTTTTTGGACTTGGCGATATTTTTTTTAACTTGGCGATATTTTTTGGGCTTGGCGATATTTTTTGGGCTTGGCGATATTTTTTGGACTTGGCGATATTTTTTGGACTTGGCGATATTTTTTGGACTTGGCGATATTTTTTGGACTTGGCGATATTTTTTGGACGGCGATATTTTTTGGACTTGGCGATATTTTTTGGGCTTGGCGATATTTTTTGGACTTGGCGATATTTTTTTGACTTGGCGATATTTTTTTGACTTGGCGATATTTTTTGGACTTGGCGATATTTTTTGGGCTTGGCGATATTTTTTGGACTTGGCGATATTTTTTGGACTTGGCGATATTTTTTGGACTTGGCGATATTTTTGGACTTGGCGATATTTTTGGGCTTGGCGATATTTTTTGGACTTGGCGATATTTTTTGGGCTTGGCGATATTTTTTGGACTTGGCGATATTTTTTGGACTTGGCGATATTTTTTGGACTTGGCGATATTTTTTGGACTTGGCGATATTTTTTGGACTTGGCGATATTTTTTGGACTTGGCGATATTTTTTGGACTTGGCGATATTTTTTGGACTTGGCGATATTTTTTGGACTTGGCGATATTTTTTGGACTTGGCGATATTTTTTGGACTTGGCGATATTTTTTGGACTTGGCGATATTTTTTGGACTTGGCGATATTTTTTGGACTTGGCGATATTTTTTGGACTTGGCGATATTTTTTAGGCTTGGCGATATTTTTTGGGCTCGTTTAAGTTGGACTGTTCACTCAAAAGTTATTAGGTGGAGAAAGGTTGCTTAAACGGTTCAATGTTGAACGAAAAATTGTTCAAATCGAAAATGTAGATACGGGAATGAAGTATCCTTGAAAAGTTCTTTCCAACAAAAAAAAGTTTGTTCAAATCGGACTGTTCATTAAAAAGTTAGTATCGCGGGACCGGTTTTTTGAACGGCTCAAAGTTGAACCAAAAATTGTTCAAATCAAAAAATCAAACATGGGAATGAGCTGTACTCGCCGAGATCTTTCCAACAAAAAAAAGTTTGTCCAAATCGGAATGTTCATTCAAAAGTTATTAGGGGGGGACAGACAGACCGACAGACCGACAGACCGACCGACCGACAGACCGACACACAAATTCCCCATCTCAATACCCTACTTTCAAATTTTTAATTTTTCGATATTCATTTTACCTCTTTATTTTTTTAACTTGGCGATATTTTTTGGACTTGGCGATATTTTTTTTAACTTGGCGATATTTTTTGGACTTGGCGATATTTTTTCGATGCATTAAGCTACTTTTAATACTTTTTTCGTCTTTCTTTTATTTTTAACGGGAAAGTAGGCTAAAAAAAGGGGGGGGAGTACAAAAAAAAATTACCAAACCATTGGAACATTTTTGGATCCGCCCTTGCATTAGTACGATCAATTTTCACCTAGATATGAAATGCGGCGTTTTGTGGCTTACACCCCTTTACACTCACTGTCATTAACAGCCGTTTGGGGGAATATACTACAGTGAACTGTCACGTCCCTTATGCGCCGGCCCAAGAGACCAACAGAAAAGGCGCATAAGTGAAAGGGACGTATAAGTGAACAAGCCTATTTAAAGGACTAAAAACGCAACATAGGTTCTAATGAGAGAATGAATAAGAATGTTTCTATAGACAAGGGACATATTACTACTGTTTGGCAATTACTGGAACGTAACTACAATGATAAAGAGAAAACAAAATTGTTGCATACCTAATTACAAACTGCTCCTTTTAAAACGATCCATAATAGGTAATTGTTCCTCTCCGAACTCTAGTTCATGCGGAAAAAATGCCTTCCGTGAGCAATAGGCGAAGGATTAAAGGGGAAAGTGAAGAAAAATGCCTATTTTTCAAATAAAATATTTTTTTTTGTTTACATTTTACGGAAAATTCGGCGCATAAGTGAAATATTTATCTTTAGAACGACGCATAAACGATTGATACTATCATTATTTTGCTATGAAATGTGCTGGGACCATTTAAAATCGTCGTATAAGTGAAAAGGCGCATAAATGAGGCGGTGTATAAGTGAGGGTTCACTGTATACTAAAACCAGTAATATAGCGGCTTTCAGTGGAATGACAAGCGGTCGTCTCAATCTAACTTTCTGCACGGACCCTGAAAACTTAAAACTCGAATATCTCTTCTAGTTTTAATTTCAAATCTTTCAAAATTTTTGTTTTGTAATTTTTTTAATGGAGACTTTTTTTCCTAACCATGAGTTTGGGGACCTGATGTCCGCATGAAAAGTTACATTGCGAATTATTTGACGACATCTTTTTTTCGCTTCAAACTTTTAACATCTGCACTCTTGCAAAACACCACCAGCTTTCTTATTCCAACCATGGACTGCAGTTTTGTAGTTTCGTTCTTATCATGCACTCATCAGCATGAAATAGGAATTAAATGAGCTAGAGGCAAAAATCCTAAGTGCATAATAAGCACGAAACTGCAGTACATGGATGGAATAAATGAGCTAGTGGTGTGTTGCATGTTTCTGCCTTAGCCCTGGCTTAGGGGCGTTTACTTACTGCTTTATACTCGAGCCTTGCCTCAAAAGTCTCGAGTTGTACTGTACCAAGTGTGGTCGCTCGCGGGTGTTCTAATTTCACATTAACTACCAGTTTTTGTTGACTCTCTTTGTTCTAAAAAAGGATTTTTGCCCCCAGTTCGTTTAATTCCTATTCCGTGCTGATGAGTGCATAATGAGCATGAAACTGCAGTCCATGGATGGAATAAACAAGCTGGTAGTGTATTGCATGCTTCTGCCTTAGCCCTGGCTTAGGGGCGGTTACTTACTGCTTTATACCCGAGCTTTGCCTCAAAATTCTCGATTTGCACTGTACCAATTGCGGTCGCTCGCTGGTGTTGTAATTTCCCATTAGCTAACAGTTTTTGTTGGCTCTCTTTACTGGAAAAGAGGATTTTAGCCCCAGCTCGTTTAATTCCTATTCCATGCTGATGAGTGCATAATGAGCATGAAACTGCAGTCCACGGATGGAATAAACGAGCTGGTGGTGTATTGCATGCTTCTTCCTTAGCCCTGGCTTAGGGGCGGTTACTTACTGCTTTATACCCGAGCTTTGCCTCAAAATTCTCGATTTGCACTGTACCAATTGCGGTCGCTCGCTGGTGTTGTAATTTCCCATTAGCTAACAGTTTTTGTTGGCTCTCTTTACTGGAAATGAGGATTTTAGCCCCAGCTCGTTTAATTCCTATTCCATGCTGATGAGTGCATAATGAGCATGAAACTGCAGTCCATGGATGGAATAAACGAGCTGGTGGTGTATTGCATGCTTCTGCCTCAGCCCTGGCTTAGGGGCGGTTACTTACTGCTTTATACCCGAGCTTTGCCTCAAAATTCTCGATTTGCACTGTACCAATTGCGGTCGCTCGCTGGTGTTGTAATTTCCCATTAGCTAACAGTTTTTGTTGGCTCTCTTTACTGGAAAAGAGGATTTTAGCCCCAGCTCGTTTAATTCCTATTCCATGCTGATGAGTGCATAATGAGCATGAAACTGCAGTCCATGGATGGAATAAACGAGCTGGTGGTGTATTGCATGCTTCTTCCTCAGCCCTGGCTTAGGGGCGGTTACTTACTGCTTTATACCCGAGCTTTGCCTCAAAATTCTCGATTTGCACTGTACCAATTGCGGTCGCTCGCTGGTGTTGTAATTTCCCATTAGCTAACAGTTTTTTGTTGGCTCTCTTTACTGGAAAAGAGGATTTTAGCCCCAGCTCGTTTAATTCCTATTCCATGCTGATGAGTGCATAATGAGCATGAAACTGCAGTCCATGGATGGAATAAACGAGCTGGTGGTGTATTGCATGCTTCTGCCTCAGCCCTGGCTTAGGGGCGGTTACTTACTGCTTTATACCCGAGCTTTGCCTCAAAATTCTCGATTTGCACTGTACCAATTGCGGTCGCTCGCTGGTGTTGTAATTTCCCATTAGCTAACAGTTTTTGTTGGCTCTCTTTACTGGAAAAGAGGATTTTAGCCCCAGCTCGTTTAATTCCTATTCCATGCTGATGAGTGCATAATGAGCATGAAACTGCAGTCCATGGATGGAATAAACGAGCTGGTGGTGTATTGCATGCTTCTGCCTCAGCCCTGGCTTAGGGGCGGTTACTTACTGCTTTATACCCGAGCTTTGCCTCAAAATTCTCGATTTGCACTGTACCAATTGCGGTCGCTCGCTGGTGTTGTAATTTCCCATTAGCTAACAGTTTTTGTTGGCTCTCTTTACTGGAAAAGAGGATTTTAGCCCCAGCTCGTTTAATTCCTATTCCATGCTGATGAGTGCATAATGAGCATGAAACTGCAGTCCATGGATGGAATAAACGAGCTGGTGGTGTATTGCATGCTTCTTCCTCAGCCCTGGCTTAGGGGCGGTTACTTACTGCTTTATACCCGAGCTTTGCCTCAAAATTCTCGATTTGCACTGTACCAATTGCGGTCGCTCGCTGGTGTTGTAATTTCCCATTAGCTAACAGTTTTTGTTGGCTCTCTTTACTGGAAAAGAGGATTTTAGCCCCAGCTCGTTTAATTCCTATTCCATGCTGATGAGTGCATAATGAGCATGAAACTGCAGTCCATGGATGGAATAAACGAGCTGGTGGTGTATTGCATGCTTCTTCCTCAGCCCTGGCTTAGGGGCGGTTACTTACTGCTTTATACCCGAGCTTTGCCTCAAAATTCTCGATTTGCACTGTACCAATTGCGGTCGCTCGCTGGTGTTGTAATTTCCCATTAGCTAACAGTTTTTGTTGGCTCTCTTTACTGGAGAGGAGGATTTTAGCCCCAGCTCGTTTAATTCCTATTCCATGCTGATGAGTGCATAATGAGCATGAAACTGCAGTCCATGGATGGAATAAACAAGCTGGTAGTGTATTGCATGCTTCTGCCTTAGCCCTGGCTTAGGGGCGGTTACTTACTGCTTTATACCCGAGCTTTGCCTCAAAATTCTCGATTTGCACTGTACCAATTGCGGTCGCTCGCTGGTGTTGTAATTTCCCATTAGCTAACAGTTTTTGTTGGCTCTCTTTACTGGAAATGAGGATTTTAGCCCCAGCTCGTTTAATTCCTATTCCATGCTGATGAGTGCATAATGAGCATGAAACTGCAGTCCATGGATGGAATAAACGAGCTGGTGGTGTATTGCATGCTTCTGCCTCAGCCCTGGCTTAGGGGCGGTTACTTACTGCTTTATACCCGAGCTTTGCCTAAAAATTCTCGATTTGCACTGTACCAATTGCGGTCGCTCGCTGGTGTTGTAATTTCCCATTAGCTAACAGTTTTTTGTTGGCTCTCTTTACTGGAAAAGAGGATTTTAGCCCCAGCTCGTTTAATTCCTATTCCATGCTGATGAGTGCATAATGAGCATGAAACTGCAGTCCATGGATGGAATAAACGAGCTGGTGGTGTATTGCATGCTTCTTCCTCAGCCCTGGCTTAGGGGCGGTTACTTACTGCTTTATACCCGAGCTTTGCCTCAAAATTCTCGATTTGCACTGTACCAATTGCGGTCGCTCGCTGGTGTTGTAATTTCCCATTAGCTAACAGTTTTTGTTGGCTCTCTTTACTGGAAAAGAGGATTTTAGCCCCAGCTCGTTTAATTCCTATTCCATGCTGATGAGTGCATAATGAGCATGAAAACTGCAGTCCATGGATGGAATAAACGAGCTGGTGGTGTATTGCATGCTTCTTCCTCAGCCCTGGCTTAGGGGCGGTTTACTTACTGCTTTATACCCGAGCTTTGCCTCAAAATTCTCGATTTGCACTGTACCAATTGCGGTCGCTCGCTGGTGTTGTAATTTCCCATTAGCTAACAGTTTTTGTTGGCTCTCTTTACTGGAAATGAGGATTTTAGCCCCAGCTCGTTTAATTCCTATTCCATGCTGATGAGTGCATAATGAGCATGAAACTGCAGTCCATGGATGGAATAAACGAGCTGGTGGTGTATTGCATGCTTCTTCCTCAGCCCTGGCTTAGGGGCGGTTACTTACTGCTTTATACCCGAGCTTTGCCTCAAAATTCTCGATTTGCACTGTACCAATTGCGGTCGCTCGCTGGTGTTGTAATTTCCCATTAGCTAACAGTTTTTGTTGGCTCTCTTTACTGGAAATGAGGATTTTAGCCCCAGCTCGTTTAATTCCTATTCCATGCTGATGAGTGCATAATGAGCATGAAACTGCAGTCCAGGGATGGAATAAACGAGCTGGTGGTGTATTGCATGCTTCTTCCTCAGCCCTGGCTTAGGGGCGGTTACTTACTGCTTTATACCCGAGCTTTGCCTCAAAATTCTCGATTTGCACTGTACCAATTGCGGTCGCTCGCTGGTGTTGTAATTTCCCATTAGCTAACAGTTTTTGTTGGCTCTCTTTACTGGAAATGAGGATTTTAGCCCCAGCTCGTTTAATTCCTATTCCATGCTGATGAGTGCATAATGAGCATGAAACTGCAGTCCATGGATGGAATAAACGAGCTGGTGGTGTATTGCATGCTTCTGCCTCAGCCCTGGCTTAGGGGCGGTTACTTACTGCTTTATACCCGAGCTTTGCCTAAAAATTCTCGATTTGCACTGTACCAATTGCGGTCGCTCGCTGGTGTTGTAATTTCCCATTAGCTAACAGTTTTTGTTGGCTCTCTTTACTGGAAAAGAGGATTTTAGCCCCAGCTCGTTTAATTCCTATTCCATGCTGATGAGTGCATAATGAGCATGAAACTGCAGTCCATGGATGGAATAAACGAGCTGGTGGTGTATTGCATGCTTCTTCCTCAGCCCTGGCTTAGGGGCGGTTACTTACTGCTTTATACCCGAGCTTTGCCTCAAAATTCTCGATTTGCACTGTACCAATTGCGGTCGCTCGCTGGTGTTGTAATTTCCCATTAGCTAACAGTTTTTGTTGGCTCTCTTTACTGGAAAAGAGGATTTTAGCCCCAGCTCGTTTAATTCCTATTCCATGCTGATGAGTGCATAATGAGCATGAAACTGCAGTCCATGGATGGAATAAACGAGCTAGTGGTGTGTTGCATGTTTCTGCCTTAGCCCTGGCTTAGGGGCGGTTACTTACTACTTTATCTTCACTCTTCCCTTCATTTTGAGAATTTTTGGCTTAGGAAGTACGCATTTAGGACGAGCGGTGGTCATGTAAGTAAAAACGGAACACCTTTATCTTTTATAACATTATTACTTTCGTGTTATACTCCCTATTATGAACAGACATAGCTTACTGGTTGTATCAATGCTCTTGGAAATATATCTTCATCCACCTCCAAGCTGAAACCAATAATACCACAGAAACTGATCTACTGAATTTCACTGAAGACTGTATTTAGAGCGATGTATAGTGAGCATCGCGATGTTATTAAAAATAAAAGTACCTAACTTTAATTTGAAGTAAAATGTTCGCAATAAAGCAATATCATAACCAATCACTTTTAAACTATATATAAAAATAATAATGAATAATTAAATAACTTAATTATTTTATTTTATTTCACAAAGCGAACTGATAAGCATTTGAAGGTAACATTTAAATAAGATCATCGACGTACTTTTCAAAAAACAGAAGTACATTTTTAAGAAATTATTTTGTTTTCTACATTGGAATCTGGGGGAACTAAATTCATCGAAACTAAAAAAGTAGGAAAATAAATTGAAAATATGAAAATTCATAATATTGAGAATGAATAATAAAATGCTTCCTATGGTTCATCCGAAGAGCAAGGAGGAAGCTCTTGAACTTTAATTTGTTTCTTTCTTATGGGGTTACAGTACCTTTCTAACAAATTTATTTAAGTGAAAAAGTTAATTCTTTGAAATATTTGTTTCTGCACTTTTTTAACAATCAATAATTTATTTTTAAACATTAAAAATTTGGAAAACTTTTTTTGAAAATTTGAAAAATGTAAGAAAATTTCAATTTTTTAAAAACCCTAAGGCTTTTTTGTTTCTGCACTAATTTCAAAATTTTTTTCTGTGAAATGATCACAAGGATTACCTCAACAAATTTGTGCATTCATTTTCTTATATTTTGATTAGAAAATATTTTGTGACCTTTCATGTAAAAAAATT
This sequence comes from Uloborus plumipes, assembly GCA_038373865.1. NCBI lineage: Eukaryota > Metazoa > Arthropoda > Arachnida > Araneae > Uloboridae > Uloborus > Uloborus plumipes. The sequence continues at coordinate 8,427 of JAXGGA010016280.1, read as the reverse complement.
TTGTTCTTCGAGGTTTACCAAACTCTAAAAATTTTTGTAATTTATAAAACGCTTATTCAATGCACAGTTTTGTAAAATATATTATCCTGAGTTCAAAAAATATTGCTTTAAAGTTATATCTTTAATAGAAAAAAATCCTTAGCATTTCTAGTAGGGTGAGTTCTGGTAAGTGCGTCCACGGGGTAAGTGCGTCCACTGGGAATTATATGAACACTGTCCTGAAATGGCTTCTGCAACACATCGACTATGTTAGATTACTGTCTAATGATAATTTCAATAGGTAGAATTCAGGCCTGGATTCAATAGACGAAACACAATCAGAGACAACTTAAATGTCTTCAAAAAAACTCTAAAGTAAAGATTGAGAAGGTTTTGTTTCAGTTTCTCTTGGAGTCATACCAAGCAATTGAAGTCAAGAAATGCAAGTTGTTTTTTTTTTTTTGAGTAATAACTACTAATAACATTCATGGGGTATTTTGATCAAATACTCTAACTAAAATTTGTTTATATGACGGTACGCACTTTCCCTTTCTTTTAAGTAAGGTGGGGGTAAGTGCGTACCATTATGATGGGGCAAGTGCGTACCACTATCATAAAGCATTATGCGGAGCAAATGCGTACCATTATGATGAGGCAAGTGTGTACCATTACGGGTAAAATCCGACTCTCGTAATTCACCTTTAATTTTGCTTATAACTCTTTTATAACCCGATTATAAAACCGACGTCATTTCCATCAAGTATTTATATTTACATTAAATGCGGCATAAGAATTCAATTTTATTTATTACATCCGAAATATATTGGCTTTTAGATATCGGTTAGTAAATTTTTCGTTGAAAATAGCGATCATAAGCTATATTTAATTTAAACCAGAATGATAAATGAAGCAATGAAATTAAGTGAAACACTAAATAAGAAACCAACTGATTCAAAAAACGAAGGTGGAATAATGAATAAATTATATTTAAGAAAATTAAGAACACGTTGTGAAAAAAAATTTCAATGTACAAGAAAAAAAAAAGATAGTACAAATATCATATCATGATCATTTTTTTTTTTTTTTTTTTTTGCTCTTTATTTTGTGTTTTTTCTTAGTGCTGCTGATTCTAATAAGAAAAATATTTTAAAACCATATTTATTCAAAAAAAAAAAAAAGAAAGAAAAAAACGAAGTGTTCACTCAGGTAACCTAACGATCTATCATATAAATTGAATTAAAGAAAATCACAGGGGTACGCACTTACAACAACGCTATTGGACGCACATGTCTCATCTTAACATTTAAGAAGGGGTAAGTGCGAACCCTGGCTTAAACACAGACTGATTAATGTATTAAACCAAAATAAACTATGTAGACTATAAGTGATTATTACTAAATAAAAACAACTTACATTTGCTCACTTGGTCTTATTAAAAGGACACAGGAAGAATCACAGACACAACTCTCAATCTTCAAATCACAGTTGTTCGCAAGACACGTGGGATATCCCTGATTGCGTTTCATCCATGCAAGCAACAGCTGATCTCTAGTATTAGGAATAATCATAAGGCAACTATCTAACATATTTAATGTGTGCCAGAAGTTTTTTTATGCTCATACTCACATAATTTAAGGTGGACGCACTTACCCCGCTAGGTAGGGAAAGTGCGTACCTTAGAATAGGTGTCATAAACGAGGTCACAAAACCTATGCTTATAGATTATTTGATATATTATATGCTTGAAAATCTTAGTAAAAGATCTGGAAAGAAAACTAAAAAAAAAATGTGAGTGTACAATATTTTTCAACAGAGCAGCATCCTTGAGAACATGAACTTTGAAAAAAAGGGTACGCACTTACCAGAACTCACCCTAACATAGAAACACTAAAAACTGATCACCGAGAAAAAGCGCTTTAAAGTTTGGCTTTTCCATTAGAACACATAGCATGCATGCCCTAAAGTCACTCATAACTTATTAAATAATTTAGCTAGAACAATGCTATTTTTTTCTGAGTATTTTAAATAACTTTTACTTTTGAAATAAGGAATAAAAAATTTTTTGGTCTTTTGGTCATTTTTGAGGTACTGTAACCCCTTAACTTGTGATTAATTGTCCGAACTCTGAACAATCGGTTTTGAACATGTTTACAGTTTCGATTTTCGTTACCCTTTTATTATTACTATTTTCTCTTCTAAATACCCATCGCCCACCTATCGCCCCTTTGAGGAGCCAAATCGCCCCCAGATTGGGAACCACTGGTGTATAGCATTGCTGCAATTTTCTTCTTTTATCTCTTTTCTTCCTTTCTAACTCTTGTATATCGTGTTGACTAGCCTTTATCAAAATGTGTGTCAGTTTTTTATACGGTGCCTAAAAATAACCACGAAACAAAGATATTTCGTTCTGCGTAAAGTTTCGCTCTTATGTGGAAGAAAGAATTTTCTTTAAAAAAAAGAATTCGCACTTCTGTTTCGATGCTGAGGAAAAAGTTCGTAGAGTAAAAAGCAATACAATAGTCATGTTTTTTAAAACTTTGTTTAGCTTCAAGTCTATTTTTTGCTTTTCTAATACTTTTTCGTATCACGACAAAGGCACATAAACTAGAATTCTTTATAAATATATATTTAGTGAAAAGATTCCGTTAAAATAAAAATTTTGGGCGGTTTAAAAGGGTTTAGACTGCTCTGGTTCTACACTGCTGGTCACCGTAAATGCAACACCATGAAGGAAGCATGCAAATTATATGAAATTTACAACATACATTAGCGGAGGTGAGATATGCAAATGATTAGAATTTAAGGGTGTCTGGGACACAAAAATCGTCAAATTTTGCATTTTTCTTTTTTTATTATTATTTCAAAAAAAAAAAATTCTATTTTCTCTTTAAAATGACGTTTGAATCTTGTTTATATCTTAATTAGAACCAAAGATATGATAATTATAATGATATGATAATAAATTAAATAATATAAAATTTTAAATGCGTTTTTCACCATGATGCAATTTTTCCGGATGTTTTGAATTCAAATTCTTATTCAAGAATAATAATGATAAAATTCTGAAACTTGGAGAACTTCTTTTTCAAACAGTTTACTTGGATTTTTAATCGACAAATTTTTAAAAAAAATTTAGTTCAAAAAATATGATTTTTTGAAAAAAAAAAGTACGTTCGAATTTTTCGAAATTTTTACTCAAATATTTTTATTTTTTTTTAACTATTATTTTTAAAATTGCCGAATAAAAATTAAAGCTTATATTGTGTGTCACATATATGGAACACAATTGTGTTCACATATATGGAAAAAATTGGAAATTGATTAAGAACATTTTAAGTTTTTGCGATTTGACGCGACCCCCCCCCCTGTTTTTGAAAAATATTAAATTAAAAAAAAATTGTCATGTATGTTATGATTTTGCTTATTAAACAGATGGTGAATCAGTGTAAAAAATTTCAAAACTCTAAACTGTTTAATAATTTTTTTTTTTTTCAAGATGTGTCCCGCACCGCCTTAAACGCAGACGCACATCATGCGCTCCTGTGGGTAAAAGGTATTTAAGGCTTGGAGATTTGGGTGATTTTAAGTTCGCCAAATGTGTTTTTGTTGGAAATTACATTCTGTCGTTAATTGGCAACACGGTTTCCTTTAACAGTATGCAAATTTCTGCTTCACTTAAAAGCATATATACAGGGTGAGTTTGATCGAATCTGCCATACGAAAAGGGGGGATAGAAGAGCCCAAGTGGAGTATAGTACCACCCATTAGCGGTATCAATTCTTAACCGTAACCGAGTAATATTATATTTAAGAAAAATTCGCAAAAAAAACAAAACTTTTGAGAAAAGGACCAATTTCTGAACTTCCCGTGGACCTACATACAAAATAAGTACATATTTGGAAAGAGCAGACGAAATCCTTTAAAATGACACTTTTTTCATCAAGATAGTCGCACTTCACAGCTAGTTACAAGCTTTCAGACACTGGAAACACTCAAAAATGAAATTTCATCAAACTTTTCAGTCAAAAATTTCAGAAACAACCGTATGAGCTACAACCGGTCAAATGCACCAAAAACTCTCCCATTTCACTGGCTTTCAGATGATACAACAGAAAATCACATTGGGCTTCAAGTTCAGCAGATATTCTGGCTTTTGTTTGGAACAGTATGAAAATCGTTCTTTGTCATAATATGGAAACAAGCAAAGAGTCAGACTTTTATGTTCTAAATTTTCTATTTCATGTAAGTGTACTGGTTTATTTATTCAAGAAAAGGAAAATTTTATAACTAAATATTAAATTGTAACACTTTATTAAGTTATAAATCATAACAGAAGATAACAACTCGTAGAAACAAAGGAAGTATTACTTTAACGCGCTTTTCACAAAGAAAAATTCAAAATTAAATGAGTTACACTAACATCTATGAGTACATTTACATGTAAACAATCCTCAAAATTTCCCAGAGCCACTGAAATTATCATCCCCCACACCGGATAGATGCCCTTGGCCTTTTAAGAGCAAAAACTACCGTCGCTCTCAATGAAATTTCATTTCTCACTTTTACTACTGCTCCAATAAGCCAAATGCGCAAGTCCTGCAAACTGGTTGCATCTGAGCAGTAAACTGCTTGTTTCAAGAATCCCCAAACAAAGAAGTTCACTGGCGTCAGGTCTGGTGATCTAGGTGGCCAAGGAATAGGACCCAAATGACAGGATGAATGGACTCTATGAAATTTCATAGAGAGCGCGACGGTAGTTCTCGCTCTTAAAAGGCCAAGGGCATCTATCCGGTGTGGGGGATGATAATTCCAGTAGCTCTGGGAAATTTTGAGGATTGCTTACATGTAAATGTACTCATAGATGTTAGTTTAACTCATTTAATTTTGATTTTTTTTTGTGAAAAGCGCGTTGAAGTAATGCTTCATTTGTTTCTACGTGTTGTTATCTTCTGTTGTGATTATTAACTTAATAAAGTGTTACAATTTAATATTTAGTTATAAAATTTTCCTTTTCTTGAATAAATAAACCAGTACACTTATATGAAATAGAAAATTTCGAACATAAAAGTCTGACTCTTTGCTGGTTTCCGTATTCTGACAAAGGACGATTTTCATACTGTTTCAAACAAAAGCCAGAATATCTGCTGAACTTGAAGCCCAATATGATTTTCTGTTGTATCATCTGAAAGCTAGTGAAATGGGAAAGTTTTTGGTGCATTCGACCGGTTGTAGCTCATGAGGTTGTTTCTAAAATTTTTGACTGAAAAGTTTGATGAAATTTCATTGTTGAGTGTTTCCAATGTTTGAAAAGCTTGTAACTCACTGTGAAGTGCGACTATCTTGATGAAAAAAAAGTGTCATTTTAAAAAATTTTGTCTGTTCTTTTCAAATATGTACTTTTTTTGTATGTAGGTCCGACAGGAAGTTCAGAAATTGGTCTTTTTCTCAAAAGTTTGTTTTTTTTGCGAATTTTTCTTAAATATAATATTACTCGGTTACGGTTAAGAATTGATACCGCTAATGGGTGGTTCTATACTCCACTTGAGCTCTTCTATCACCCCTTTTCGTATGGCAGATTCGATCAAACTCACCCTGTATAGTCGACTAGTATGTTTTGGCATCGACGATGTTAATGTAAGTTATCTTGTCAGTTGGATGTTATGTTGTTTTTGTAAATACGTTTGTTTTAATTCTAGTATATAAAATAAAATGCATCTATTTTTTGATTTATATTATTGCTACATCATTGAAGGACAAACGGACACTGCTTTAACTCTGCTAAATATTTGAACAGATTTCTTGTGGGTTTTTTCGAAAAAAAAAACAAAAAAAAAAAAAACGGTTAATTATGCATCATAGCAAACGCCAAACATCTGATCAAGTATCCGAGTTCAACAGAAGAATGATAGCGGCCTACCGAGATTATGAGTTATCTTTCATGGAAATCGGCACTCGTATTGGACGAAATCAAACAACTGTAATGCGGATATGTGATCCCCGTTGGGTACACCGGACCGCAGTAGGGTACACCAGACCGACATGGTGAATGACATCCACCTCGGGACACCACTTCACGTGATGACAGGCATATTCTGCCGTGCTAAGCGCAAAAGTCGTATCTACAGTCGAGCTCAAACTGAGATAACACCCTTTAAAGTTTTGCGCCACCATGTATTTGATTCAGATGAAACTTTTTCAAAAATTTTTAAAAAATATTTCCCGTTCTCAGATGACCATATAAGTTTGTATTTAGGTAAAATACGTCACAAAGAGCCACCTGGTGGCGATAACTCAATTTTGTTAAAAAGTGCAGATACGACTTTTGTGCTTAGCACGGCAGCATTGTGCGCATGGTAGTGACGGATCGCTGTCACATCACGAACCATAGCACAGCACATTCCGAAACGCATTATCCGGTGAATGCACGTACCATTCGACGCCGTTTACAGCTGAGTGGTCCGTCTGGAAGACGTCCATTGCTTCGTACATCCTTGACGCAAAACCACAGCGGTCTCCACCGCCGATGAATGTGAACGGCAGAATAGAATGAAATTGTCTTTACCGACGAGCTAAACAGCTGCGTTATGCACCACCACACTGGTCCTGCACCAAGTATTATGGTGTAGGGCGGCAGTGGATATCACTCTCGCACTCCTAGTACGCATTGACGGTACTTTAAACAGCCACAGCTATATCTCTAGCCAGTCTAGGGCAGGAATTCAAGTAAAACAGGCGATCGAAAATTGCAATCGCTACTGGAAGTCGAATTACATTAGAACGTTTCTTAACAAAAACATCGTGACGTCAGCGTGACGTTTACCTATGAAAAATGAGCTAGCTAAAACGTCACAGCCTACTTAGCGAATAAGAGGAGATCGCTGACTGCTTGTGAGCTCTTATTGGCTCCACCCGTAGTGACGTCAGTGCCAAGTTACGTTGCATTCTAGCGATTAGCATTTATAGCGATTGCAACTGATCCAAATTTAGGAATTTGCGATTGCAATGGTGGTGGAGTCAATAAGAGCTCACAAGCAGTCAGCGATCTCCTCTTATTCGCCAAGTAGGCTGTGACGTTTTATCTAGCTCATTTTTCATAGGTAAACGTCAGGCTGACGTCACGATGTTTTTGTGAAGAAACGTTCTAATGTAATTCGACTTCCAGTAGCGATTGCAATTTGCGGTCGCCTGTTTCACTTGAATTCCTGCGTAAGTCAGTAGCCGAATTCAAAGACCAAAGTCTTAGAGTCAAGTCTTTGAATTCCATTACTATCTTAAATTTCGGCAGACTTCAAGACTCTTTACCTCGATAACTGGGGACAAAACTATAAATAAGTCAAAAAGAGAAAAAAAATCAAAATATACTCTTTAGACATGTACCTATTTAAAAATGTCAGTATCATATTATTTCTGTGGTTCCCAGTAATATTTCCCCCTAAAAAAATATCTGTCCTTCATCTGAACAGCGACTCCAATGTTAATCTTACATGAAATGGTGTTCCGTTTAGCTCAATATCTTCGTGCTTACGACATTTTCCAACCCGCAACTCTTTATAGTATTTTTTTTTTTTTTGGAGGGGACAAGGGCCCTACATCTTTATCAATCGACTACTTCTGCTTCACTGCAAAAACGAAAAAGAAAAAAAAAACCCAAATCGATACTTAATATAAAAATCAAATTATTCATATGAGCTCGCTTACAGCCATCCTTTTCCAGTTATATTTTCGCTTGAGATAAATCAGTCGATGCACAGGAATGTTTTTTTTTTCATCCCCGTTCACTGTAACTGTGACTTCCCGAAAATGAGAAATATCACGATCTCGCACGCATGAGCGGTTTTGGGATTTGATTTTTCTGGCTCGTTGTTTTCCAATTGCAAGTTTATAGATTTTTTTTTGTAACTCTGTAGAACCTTATTTTCGTTTTAAGAGTTTCGAAACACGAATTAAAACCATGCAATTTTTTCGCTGACAAGTGCTATAAAATATTTAGTAATATCAATGTAAAAATAATTACTTTTTGCATCAAAGTATATTTTCCGACATACTCGTTCTAGGGTATTTATAAATCTGATCAATATTTGTAAGGAAAACTGCATTACTAGAAGAATACTTCTAGGAAACTGCTTCTCGAAAGATTTCTAGTTGGGATGTGTTGTTTACTAACGAATGGGTCTAACAAATAAAACGATTCAATATGATCTTCTTAAGAGCAACAGTTTCCTCGAACGAAAAACAATTTGAAACATTGCCCAGTATACCCGTTAAAATCGTTGTTCTTTTTTTTTAAGGTGGGGGGGGGGGGGGGTGCAATGACAAATTCCTATATGTTTTCTTTTTGGACCTTAGTTTCCGAGTGGTTCCTTTTTTACTTCCTTTTACGTAGTAAAGGAAGTACAGTGAAACTTCGATAAGTCGAACTTCGATGAGCCGAAAACTGCGATAAGCCGT
>JAXGGA010016279.1:0-27005 GCA_038373865.1 Uloborus plumipes | reverse complement strand
CAAAATCTTCATCCATTCGTAGATGTTCTGAAGGGTGTTCCCATACTCAAACTTCCCATAAAATGGCAATTTTAAGGAATTATCTTAATATATGTTAACAGTGACAGTTTACATCTCGACTCTGTTAAACACTTAAAGCAAAATACATACCCCTCCCCACCTCCCCCCCCCAACCCCAAAAAAAATAAAAATGCAACTCTGTTTTTATATGCTATATACAGAGTCTCAGAACTTGTCCTGTGTCTGTCTCAGAAATTTTACGTGGACCCGCAAAAAACGTTTATGTAGGGAGGTTTCTAGATACAAGAGGATTTTTGAATGAAGCAGAGCAATAACATAAGCCATTGCAATAAAAAAGACAAAGAGTTAACAGAGATTCTACTGCAATTTATATATTAATTGAACAGTTTACTGTCTCATATTTATATTACTGAAACGCAGTTTACAGATTGATCTCCATGAGGTAAACATTTATACAGAACTATCAAAGATGAATAATCATATTTACAATGATTGTCGTTTTTGTTTTATAAAGTGGTAAGCATTTAATTTTTATACTTCAAATCGAAACAATTTTAAAACATTAAAATGTGGTATGCGCTATTCACACACCACACGATGCGTCGTATCTGGCGGGGGGGGGGGACTGAGGGGGACATGTCCCCCCCAATATTTTGAACTGATCAAAAGTCCCTCTCAATATTTTGGAATTCTTATGTTTGAGGAAAAAAAAAGTCAGAACTATCATTTCTGTATCAAAATTAAATTATAATTACAGCCCGAACTAAAATTATGAAAACTTCCGTCTCTATTGCACTTGATGAATCATCCGTGAATTAATCAGTTTCCTACTGTGGGCTTTTTGCGTTTTATACTGTCCTTATCCGAGCAATTATTTTTCTTCTAGTAACAAAACCCGTTAAAACGTGGAAATAAGAAGATTCAATCCCTCCATTCAACAATTGACAGTTTAACTTTTTTTGACCACCCACCTGCTCGAAGGGGCATTAGAGATAATAAATAGATCATGGGGTTTGTATTCTTGAACCAAACAGAAAGTCCCCTCCCCCCTCTCACCCTCAAGAAAGTCCCCACCCCACTCGCCGGAAAAACAGATATATAAATTACAACACTAGAAAAGTGGATATCTTCTTTTGTAAAAAACAAATTATATTAGAATTAGCTCCTTTGAGAACGTGGCTTAAAAATTAGGAAATGTGACAGCTTGCTATCTAAGAAATAAATTTCCTTTTGTGCACTTTTCCCCCATTTCACATACTTCTCATGATTCTGTCCCAGATAAGGCCACCCTCTTTTATTGCTCCCACCCTTCTAAACGAGGAAAGAAGACACTGTATCACAATAGCCACTAAAAATCCCTCTCTGACCACCCATACTCATTCGTAGGAGAAAGGGGCTTCGCTAATGTGTCCACGTGTTTGGTCACATGATGTAAAAAAGAAATTTTTTCGGAGAATAGCTAGAGAAGGATCTTAATTCGTGAAAAGCAAATCCTTTCATTAAGCATAGTATTTTCCATCAGTAAGTCATGTCCTCTCCATTAAAGAGCATCATATTTAGAGGAAATAAATTATGTAAGTTTTACTCATTTTATTGTTTTTTTTATAACATAAAAAAGATGAAACAAAATGGCTTGTTAACTTCATATACCTTTTCCGGTAAGAGTAAGCACGAAGCGATTTTTCAGACATCAGTACCACAAATTGCGTGTGCATTGAAGGAAATACTATGTGTCCTCAATTGCGAATCTAGGATTTTTTCAAGGGAAAGGTAATTGGTTTTTATAACTTACTTTTTATTCTGTATACTGGTTCGCAAATATTAATCACAAAAGCTTTGGACTTGAATTCCGAAATATTTCCGGAGGAGAGCCCCAAACCTCCTTGACCCAACATTTAAAACTTGTCTAAAAGATCTTTTTGTTTTTCAGTGGCGAAAAACTACCGGTGGAGAGGTCCTCAAAGGACGATCGCCTCCATCGCCCCTCCCTTGTATCCGTCTCTGTGTGCCCTTTAATGATACTACTCTAACATAAGTAGATTCTATAGAGTAAAACATTATACTTAAACTGATTTTTAGCTGAAATGCTTATTCGTACAATTTATTAACAATGAGCATTACAAGATATTTGATTGGAATATTTTCGATGAGCTTTTACTAATCAATATTAAGATGTTTATTTTTTGATCGAAGCAATTTAAATTTTTGAATAAGTTAAATAATACACAACAAGAGAAAATTACTTGTATTTTCGTGTTAGCTCACTAATTTTTCTTACTTTTGTAGTTGTTAATTGAAACACATTTTTAAGAAATTTGAGATGCAAAGAAAACGTTCAATAATAGTAATGTTGATAAACAAAATATTTTTACTCAAAAATTAGAATTATACTAGCTGCCAGGGCAGCTAGATTAGCTTCCTGCGGCATGTTGATGCATAACGTCCCCCCTCTCTAACTCTTACCTCATTCTGAAGTTTATTTGATATAATTTAATGTTCACTCGAATTCAAGACATACCACGCACGTGGCCCGGCGTTGCACGGGCACGTCGTGCCTTGAAAGTAGTGAGGAAAATTTCAAGAAACTACTCCCCGCCAAGGCGGCTCGCTAACAGGCGCTTCACGCCTTTACTTTTTTCCTGTATTAAAAAAATCATTCGAATTATTGAGATGCTTCGCGTCTTCAAGATGGTGAGGAAAGTTTCAGTAAGTTCAGCTCGCTCAAAGGAAAAAAAGCAGACATTGATACTCGGTTTTTTATATAAGTAGAAGATGGCTCTTCAACAAATGAATGTTTCAAAATATTACAAGTAGCTAGCGATAAAAATACCATGTAAGTCGCCCGCTTATGAGTTTCGTGTTTGATTTAGTTAAGCCTTCATTCAAAATTCTCATTATCATTTTTATTACTGTTTCATGGCAACCACGTTTTGCAATGCAACAATGGATTTCATATTTAATCATTTATTAGGCTTAATCGCTTTAAATTTGACTACTTATTAATTGATATCTTCGCTAATTAAAATCGTATAATTATATAAATTGAAACTAATGAAGCCTGAAAAATTACCTATCTATCGGTACCTGGTTCAACTTTCAGTTCATTGGCGCCCAGGAGAAAGAAGCGTGACATAGAAAGATAGTGAGAAAGATAGAAAGAAAGTTAGAAAGATACTCAGTTTTTAATATAAGTAGATTTTCAAATAACTAGGAAATAGTTTACGTGGAAAATGTTCTGTTATCTTTCAAGAGATGAAATACGTAATAACTAAATTATTTTTTAAAAGTTGAAACCGACAAAATATTTTATCGCTGCATTTCCATGAAAATTAAAAAGAACTGAATTATCATTAAAAAAAAGCAAGTTATTTGATTTCCATATAAATTATTTTAAATTGAAATTTTGAAACCTAATTTTTTGCTAATAAATATAAATTTCAAATTGAAACTTACAGAATTAGGTGAAAGCTTCGATCCCAGCAGAGGCACAATTGAAGCGAAGCAAATGCTTGTATGGAGGAGAGGGTAAGAAGCAATAATAAAAATAAATTAAATAAAAGAAAAAAATAAAAAAGAAAGATTTCTCACATATTGTTAAAGATCAAAATGCCAGATGAATTATTATGAAGGGAATTTTTTTCCTCGTAAATTACACTGTGTATTAAGAAGTCAGAGCTTTTGAGACAGTCTTCCCCCCGAAAGACTTATACTTAATCGTTTTTAATTATTTGTTTTTATCAAAAGTAGAAATTATGACTCGATAAAAGCAGGAAAAATATTAATTTTTCTTTAAGCACTAAATTAAGATTTTGCATTATTATTGATCAAATGCATGAATTTTGAATACTCTAACATGAGCATAAAATGTGAGATATGGGAGTATAACCCCTTTTTTTTGCTGCTTCACAGCTTGAATAAATATCTCACATTAAGAAAGGAGCCGTCTCGGTTTACTTCTCTGTCATGTCAACAACATTAAAGATCGTCCTATATTTCGTTTTAAAGGGTTTAAACTTTTGTTTCCGAAGGAGAGTTCTCAAAAATTTCTGCTCTAAAATCATTGGAAGGCAACTAAAATTACGTTTTTCGAATATTTGTCAGTCCTTTTAAAGTTACCAAAGATGATCCTTCAATTTTGAAAAAGTTCCATGGTGGGCCCTAAACATCCCCTCCCCTAACAACTACATAGATCGTCTAAACTGCGTTTTACAGTTACATTTTCAAAAAAGTTCCAGGGGAGAACCCCCGGACCTCCCATTCCCTAAAACAATCAGATATGATCTACGATTGCGTTTTTAAAATTTCAATTTCCAAAAAATATCCAGAGAAGCGCCTCTGAACCTCTTTAAGGCAGGAATTCAAGTGAAACACCATTGCAATCGCTTCGAATTGCAATCGCTACTGGAAGTGAATTACATTATCATCAACTTAACTTGGCACTGACGTTACTACGAGCGGAGCCAATAAGAGCTCACAAGCAGTCAGCGATCTCCTCTTATTCGCCAAGTAGGCTGTGACGTTTTATCGAGCTCGTTTTTCATAGGCAAACGTCACGCTGACGTCACGATGTTTTTATCAAGAAACGTTCTAATGTAATTCATTTCCAGTAGCGATTGCAGTTTGCGATCGCCTGTTTCACTTCAATTCCTGCCTAAGTACTATCATTGCCAAAAATTATTTAGAATGCATTTTTAAGACTGCAATTTAAATAATTTTCCGAAAAGAGGAAACTCGAATCTCTAATCTGCGTATTATCACCAAAGATAGTCTAAAATTGCGTTTTTAGCAATACAATTTCGAAAAAATCCCCGATCCCCTCTTTCCATAGCACAATCAGAGTTAATAATTGAGTTTTTTAACGTTTCGATATTGAAAAATGGACGGATGAGCGCACTCGAACCTCTTCTCCCATAACATTACCAAAGATAGTTTAAAATGCATTTTTAATACCACAAATTCCAAAAAATTTCCGGGGGAGAAACCCCCGTACCCTCTTACTTATAGGTGAATAATAAATTTACGATTAGGAACACATTCTCAACTCTCTGTTCTAGTTATGACTTCCCTCTTAGAAAAGAAGCTGAACTCATTCTTTTCGCTCTGTTTGAAATTAATGAGGGGTCGGCAATTTCATACCCCCCCCCCTCAACTTTTTTGTCTCCACTACGAGTTAGAATATGACTCGTAGTGGAGACAAAAAAAGTTAGAATATGACTAACTCTGCCATAGGATGGAGCTTGTCTCGTCCCTATGCCGGTCCCAAGCCCGGAAAAAAGAGGAGGGTGCCTAAATGTCCATGGCATACTGGCGGTTTAGGGCTCTTTTGTCCTATCCGCCGGGAACGGCAACCTAAATCCAAGGCGTAAGGAACCGTGCCGATGAGAATATGACATGATCATATAGCGACCGGGGTTAAAGGTCGCTGCTAACGGTCCACCTCGTGGCCTGGCGAACCACGTTGTATTTTAGCCTTCTGCCTGTAGAGAGGGTCAATTCAGGTGGTGACAGTTTACTTACCCTCAGTTTACCCCCAATGGGCAAACGAAAAAATCAAAACAAAAACCCAAGCGGTGAAAACCGCCCCAAACAAACGGCTGACGCGTCTGGAGAAATCCGGACGTCGCCAGCCCACTCCAAAAGCGTCTCTGCTCCTGAAAAGGAGTCAGATGACAAACCAACCAAAACCATGATGAATCCTGCAAAGGAAATCAACGATCCTGCGGTACCTGGCCCATCCAGTACCTCCCGGCATTTGAACAGCAGGGAACGCAGGAACCAGAAACGGGCCATCAAGTTCCAGCAGAGCAAGGGACTGGAGCCTCAAAGCACCCCCACTGCAAAGAGGGTCCTATCAGAAGGGTCTACCCCTTCTCCCTCTAACGTGGCTCAGGCTAAAAGGCCCAGAGTTTCCTACAGCCAGGCCACTTCTGGCATTAAATTGGCCATAATACCAAAGGAATATCCTGAGAGATTACTCTCTTCAGGAGATGTCCTTAACATTCAACGGGAGATCGACACTGTCATCGACGATCTCCCCATAGACGAGAAAGCTCCGCAGTTTGCAGCTGCTAGTCTACTAAATGGTGCACTGGTTATCCATTGCACCAATGACTACTCTGCAAGCTGGTTGCAGAGCAACTACAAAGGTCGCATGTTGGGAGAGTCTGAACTCCTCGTGCGGCCATATAGCGAACTCCCGAAGCCGGTGAAGATTGCCTTCAAGACAAGGGACATCTACACCTTGAACTCGGAGGCCATCCTGAAACGTCTTGCCCGATTGAACCCGGGCCTCACGACCAGTGGTTGGAGGGCAAGAGATAAGACGGTTGTTGGGGAACAAGTGTATGTCAGGTGGATTTTCGAGGTGGACTCTGGTTCAGCCGAGTACATCAAGAAGTCCAACCTGGAATTGTTTGTTGGGGCTTTTGGCAAAGGTCTTTGCAAGATCTTGCACGATCCTAACACTCAACGTACGTCTTGTACCTCCACTGCTCCGTCCAAGGACTCCGATGCTTCATTGGAGTCTGAGGACAAACAACCGCAGGCTGATTTGAGCCCTGCTGTCGTTGAGTCGCCTGCCGAATTACCTGCAGCAATGGAGGGGGTGGAGACCGCTGAGGAAGAAACACCTTCTGGATCCACTCCTCCCGTAAGTATAGTTACACATACTATTAACGAGAGCGGATCTATCTCTCCAAAGTCCTCCACTAGCTCAATTCTGAACCTGTTGGATGGTCTTGACGTCTCAGATGTTGATTCTGACGTCACACTAACTGGGGATTCTCCCTCACGGGTTCCCCAGTCTAACGAGGATGCTGCTCCCTAGCAGGCTTTTTGCTTTTGTTCATGTTGCATGGCCTCAAGGTTGCTCAGCTCAATCTCCATCACTGCCAGTCTGCTACTGCCCTGTTGAGCAAAGATTTGGCTGAAGGCAGGATTGACATTGCCCTTTTGCAGGAACCTTGGGTTAACCGAGGGAAAATCCTGGGCCTCGGCAATTGCGGAAACCTCTTCTTTGACCGCTCCTGTAACAGACCGAGAGCATGTTTGATCGTTAACAAGCGACTAAACGCTCTCTGCCTCGCTGACTTTCTCGATGGTGACAATGTCGCCGTCAGAGTCTATAGTGAAAATGGTGAATCAGCATGCTTCATGTCAGCCTATTTACCTTATGAGGAGAAAATTCCTTTAGCAACTTCAGCCAGGAACTTTGTTGACTACTGTGCGGAAGCCAAGCTGAAGTTTATTGTTGGATGCGATGCTAACGCACACCATGTTGTGTGGGGAAGTAGTGATTGCAACAAAAGAGGTGAGGATTTAATAGAATATATTCTATGCAACAACTTACATATCCTCAACAGAGGTAATAAACCAACTTTTATTACCCGTAATAGATGCGAAGTCATTGATTTAACTTTCTGCAATGACAGAGCTTTCAACTGTGTAAACGATTGGCATGTGTCGGAGCGGATTACCCTCTCTGACCACAGACTAATCTTTATGACTCTTTCAGGACCTGTTTTAAGCAGTCTGCGGGAGAAAAGGAATCCCAGACGCACTTCCTGGGACTCCTATAAAGAGGATCTTAAACTCCTCCTATCAGGCAAGAAATTCAAACTTACGAATCTTCTTGACCTGGAGTTAGCTGTTGATTCACTTCAACATTCTATTCTCCAGGCTTTCCATCAAAACTGCACTGCTGTGTCCACTAGTTTACCAAGACGAGTCGCTTGGTGGTCTAAAAATCTTAGTGGTCTACGCAAACTTTGCAGAAGGCTCTTTAACAAAGCCAAAAAAACTGGTGATTGGCCTGCCTATAAGGAGGCTCTCACCAAGTACAACAAGGCTGTAAGAACAAGTAAACAAGATGCGTGAACTAAATTCTGCAGCCTTTTAGACAGCGTTTCTCGTGTGGCCAAGCTCACGAAAATACTTTCCAAAGACAGGACTTGTCAACTCGGAGCAATCGAAACGAATGATGGCTCCTATACCAAAGATGGTAGTAGCACCCTGGCAGAGATGTTCAAGGTGCACTTCCCTAACTCCATAGCCAGAGATGAGGGACACCATCCGGTTGTCCCTCTTCATTCCTTACGTAGCAATAAGGAAAAATGGAAAACTGCTGGTGATATTGTTACCCCTGACAGAATTGCATGGGCCATCAATTCACACAAGCCTTATAAATCTGCAGGACCGGATGACATTGTACCAGTTCTCCTGCAAAAAGGTGTTGACATCATCACTCCACATCTGTGTAGGATCTACAGATCCTGCCTTGTGTTCGGTTACGTTCCCTGTGCTTGGAGAACCTCTAAGGTGGTCTTCATTCCAAAGCCAGGCAAGCCAAACTATCACGAGGCTAAAGCCTTCAGACCTATCAGCCTTACTTCTTTTCTCCTTAAAACCCTGGAGAAATTGATTGATAGGTACATCAGGGATGGCATCCTAAAAACAACTCCTCTTTCTAGGTGCCAGCATGCTTACCAACCCGGTAAGTCGACCGAAACAGCACAGTACGATCTAACAACAGCTCTGGACAGTGCAGTTAATGGAAAGGAATTGGCTCTTGCTGTTTTCCTCGATATTGAAGGAGCCTTTGATAAAGTCTCTACCGAGACTATTTGCAATTCCCTCATTCGGAAGGGAATAAACCTCATGGTCTGTACCTGGATTAATAGTCTTCTTACCACCCGCATGACAAAAGCAAGCCTGCTGGGTGATTCCCTTTTAGTGGAAAACTGCCAGGGATGTCCACAAGGGGGTGTACTTTCCCCCTTCTGTGGAGCCTGGTTGTGGATGAACTTCTGGAAAGACTTCGTCAAAAGGGTCTGCACTGTATAGGCTATGCAGATGACATAACTCTGGTTATAAGGGGCAAGTTCTATGATACGGTCTGCAACCTTATGAGAACAGCCCTCAAGTCAATTGAAAGCTGGTGCAGTGAGGTGGGCCTCACTGTGAATCCTAGCAAGACGCACTTGGTTCTCTTCACTAGAAAACGGCTGAAGGATCTTTGCAAGATTGAGTTCTTTAACTCTCCCCTTGACTATTCCAATGAAGTCAAGTACTTGGGTGTGATTTTTGACAGTACTTTAAACTGGAATTCGCACCTCAAGCTTGTTACTGACAAGGCCAAAAGGATCTTTTGGTCCTGCAGGCGCGCCATAGGCAGTAATTGGGGGTTTTCACCAAAGATTGCCCATTGGGTCTACACCAGGGTTATTGTACCCACAATAACTTATGGGGCCATTGCCTGGTGGGGTAAGACCCATAATGTAACTACTGAGAGCAGTCTTACCACCCTACAAAGGATGGCTACCATTGCAATTACTAGTGCAATGAGAACTACTCCCTCTCAAAGCCTAGAACTTCTTATAGGTTTACTTCCACTTCACAAACAAGTGGAACTGGAAGCGATTACCTGTTCATATCGCCTGAACCTCCTGGGTCTCTGGAAGACCCCTCGCCACTCGTCTCTTTATGATAAACTTTGTATAGAGGCTGTCAAGCATCCCTACTTTTTGATGCCAAGCGACTGGTTGTTAAAACATTTTAGTTTCAATGCTAATTATAACATTGTGTTTCCTTCCAGAGAACAGTGGAAGGATGTTCCGAAGCTTGTCGGTAATGCCAATGAAATTTGGTTCACTGACGGCTCTAAGACCTCTTCCGGTACTGGCTCTGGTGCTTTTTGCAGCAGCAGCAAAACAAAGCTTTACTTTTCGCTTGGGAAGCTTGCTACGGTTTACCAGGCTGAAGTTCTTGCTATCCTGGCATGTGTAACCAATTGCCTTGAACGCGACTTAACTGGTAAGGTCTTAAAAATCTTCTCTGATAGTCAAGCCGCCTTAAAAGCCCTCAATAGCTACTGCTTTACTACCAAGTCAGTTTGGGAATGCCACAATGCACTGACAAGGCTCGCCAGCAAGAATAAGGTTACACTCTACTGGGTCCCTGGCCACCGTAACATTGATGGAAACGAAGCTGCTGATCAGCTTGCCAAATTGGGCTCCAACATGCCTTTCGTAGGTCCTGAACCTGCTATTGGGTTGCCCTATAACAAAGTCAGGAATACTATAAGAAACCTGCTTATGAATGACTCATATGCCAGGTGGCTTCAGTCTGACTCACAGAGGCAAGCTAAAGCTCTCAACCAACGTCAACCCTGGCTGAGGTCCAGGGAGCTACTTAGTTTGAGCAGAAAAGAGATTAAGATGTCTATTGGACTTCTCACTGGACACTGTACTCTTAATAGACACCTAAACCTGTTGGGTATCACTGATGACCCAGCTTGTAGAGGCTGCCTTGAGGCAGATGAAAGTTCTGGTCATGTTCTGTGTGAATGTGATTTTTATTCTGCTTACAGGTTTGAACATTTGGGGTACCATTGTTTAGATCCCTATGAACTGTCTAGCATTCCTGTTAGACATCTGCTTAAGTTCATTTCAGCTACTGGGCTCTTGTAGGGTTCTATTGGGGATAGTACAATAGACCTCTGGTCGCAGTGCTTGCGCTGCCTTGGGACCCTTTTCACTTCATTCATTCATAGAATATGACTCGTTTTAAATTGCAATGTTCATTGGTCTTTACAAAGGCTTAACATGATTTAAAAAAAACATGAATTTTTTCCAGTATTTCTATTTTCCCAAAGTCCCCCTCAATGTTCAACAGGCAGCGACGCCCATGATCCACACCCACAGAATCTACAAAATAACCGTTTAAAAGTACTCTTCCCTGCATTTTCCATGGGGAGGATACCTTGTGACTCCACAGATCTCACAAGACTTGAAGCACTATAAGACTGTTGTTAATAAAAGGGAATCCTTTTTGCGTCTAAACTTTACTGTTGGTAAAGATCATTTACCATCTAATTTGAAAATGACAGTGTAGCAAAAATTTGAGATCTAGAGGTTTTGAGAAAAGAGCTAATATTTAGAAAAGTGCCAATTTGAGTCCCAAGTGAATTTTCACTAGTATTTCAATAACTAGTTAAAAAAATACTTTTCCCCAGAAAGAAGATAAGGTTCTGCTTTCATTTCATCTAATAACATCAGAAAAAAAATTTTTTTTCTTCAGAAAATATTGTTTTTATACATCAAAAATCAGATTGGTAATGTGTCCCCAGTAGCAAAGCTTAGCATGCAAACAGGTCATGCGCACTTTCTAACTTCCAAAAGAAACGCACTTGCACAAAAAACGATTCAATTTTTACCCCTTTGTTAATATTTTACATCATTTTTGTTTTAATCGATTTCTGATTTTCTAGCCGATGCGAAATAAGCGTGTCCCAAGTTCCGCCGTCAGAGTGGTAACAATAACTTCTGATCTATGTTTAGGCTCCCAAAATCATTTCCTGCATCTATACTACGTGATACTGAGTACCTGGTGGGATGTTTAATCGAATCGTAATTAAAAATTAGCATTTCTGCATCTAAAATTGTAGGTGAGATTTTTTAAAGTGATTTTATAAAATGTGTGTCATTTGAGTCATCAGATCAGTAACACGCTCTAAAATGCGCAGTTTTTATTATTTTAAAAATTTTATATATAAGTATAGTCCTTTATTACAAATGAAAAAACCACGTGTTTGATTTTGGTTTAGTGCGATCGACTCGAAAATTTAAAAAAAACTTTGTCAGTTTGTCAGATCGGTAACAGTCAGAGCGGTAACATTGAAAAACAGCGAATATGTTACAGAACTAACTCACACGTTTCAGAATTATAAAAAGCAAAAATCATAGGTTTTAGCCATATATATTGAATATTTTTGTTCTTAAAAAATGAAAAGCAATGAGTTTTAGTACAATTGCTTAATTTGTGGTTTGTATGACCCAGAAGTTAGTAAAATAAGAAAAATTGACACAGCAGAAATTAAGTTAATTAATTGTTATTACTTTATTCTTTCTTTTTTTTTTTTTTTTTTGTGCTTCAATTTCTCATAATTTCGCTAAATAACTAGATAATAACTAGCATGCTAAATTTGAATTTCTGATTAATAAATTAAATTTCCTGCAACTAATTAAAGAAAAGCAAGAAGCAGAGTTGTGTGTTGAAAAAGTTGAAGTTGTGTGTTGTTTCAAAACAAAACAAATGTTTTATTAGCTTGTATTTGATAATCTCATAATTTATTTTATCTAAAAACCTTATCGCTCATTTTTATTTCCAAGAAATGTTTTTGTATAATGAAATTTGATTTTTTAGCCTAATATATATATTTTAATATAATTATCTTAATTCTATGTTAAAAATGCAAGGAAATGATATCATATTTAGAGATGTTAACGAAGACTGAAAGCATAAACTCAAATATGTAGCTCATATTAACATCAGATCTGTAACGGCTTAAAAGTGAGTAATCTAAGGAGGGGGTAAATAACTTCCTTGACCTTTATTTTCTTGCATTTAGACCCAATTTAGACTTAAAATCCAATATTAGTTTTTTTCTGCAAAAAAATTTTTTTTCCAGAAAACTCCAACTTCAAATTGGCACTTTTCTAAATATTGGCTCAAAACAAATATGAGATAAACACAGAAAACAAT
Organism: Uloborus plumipes; assembly: GCA_038373865.1. Taxonomy (NCBI): domain Eukaryota; kingdom Metazoa; phylum Arthropoda; class Arachnida; order Araneae; family Uloboridae; genus Uloborus; species Uloborus plumipes. The sequence continues at coordinate 14,444 of JAXGGA010016279.1, read as the reverse complement.
ACTGAATTTGTGTTAGAAATGCAGGGAAATTGAAAAAAATTGACATATGGGGAGGTTTTTGAGGTAGGCAGATTCGAGATAAATAGGTTCAACTGTGTCTTATATTTCATCTAAAGCACTGAAGTAATACAACAAAAAGCTTACCTCCCTTCTGAAATATAAAAAAATCAAAATCAATAGCAGAAGCAATAATTGCTTCCATAAGATTATGTAAATTTTCAAACAAGAATAATGGTTTTGTTTTAAATAATTGATTTGTGTAACTTTTTAACTTTTGCAAAAAGTCATTGTGTGCAAAATAGCTAAAAGCCTTCATAATATAATAATAAACCATCAAATTACATTCAAAATGTGTTTGTTCATGAGTACAACATTCTTGAAAAAAATACTAACCAACTGACAACTGAGCATATCTGATGAAGAATCATACTTCCTCTTCCGTGATTGAGTAACGACATTACTATTAGCACTTTTTTCCTCTGCATTCACATGTTGCAGTGTATTCATATGCTGCAGCGTCTCATCATCTAAAGGTTCTTCCTGGATTCAACAAAAAAGAACATTAAATACAACAATGATAGTGTCTTAAACATAATTATGTGATTAGTTTAACTTTATAAATGGAGTGAACATTTGAAAACATTGCTTTAATTGATAAATGGTGAGCTTACACCACTAACTGGAATGTTCTTTGAAAAACAATTTATGGAGAGTAGACTTTTCTTGTCTTGTATTTCTAGTCTGAAAATGTTCTTGCCTTTTCCTGCTAACAAAACCAATGCACACATTTTAAACCAGTCATTCAACCTCGACCTATGGGTTGGTGATTGTTTGGACAATACAGGCAAGGAAGAAATAAGTGGAAAGTGATGTTGCTGGCGATACAATACTCCTGCGTTGATTAGCATGTTTATGCATTTTGGGGGATGCAAGAGGAACAACATAACAGATTGGTTACAGCAACAACTGTCTAAAAATGAGTTATTTTGAGATGTGTTCAATATATACACATTGAAGTGATTGAGTCAAATGAGAAAGAAAGTTCTGAGAGGGTATTGGTGGATATTTTGGATGTGTGAAAATTCAGATAATATTTTGGCGGATAAAATTATGAGTTGTAAAGAAATTAAAAACTTTGAATCTCAAGATAATGTGGATGGTGGGTAGAAAACTTAATTTTGATTTTTTTTCCTGCCAAAATTACTTATGAGAGTTCTTCCATTTACAATTTAGATACTTGTGAATCTAACTACATCTGGAAAAATTCTGTTCTTAATGACTTGTCTAGCACGCCCCCATTCCCTAGCGTTTGGACATATTTCCTTTAAAAAACTTTTTCTGTCCTCATTCCGAAAAATTCTTTTTTACAACTATTATATTAGCGTTATTCTCATAAAAAGTCATTTTGAGCTAAGTTCTGAAAATTTAAAGTTGATAGAATCAGATGAAACATTTATGAAGATCGTTATATGTAAGGACTTAATTAAAAAAATATTAGTCCTGAAAACTATTCACAAGATTTCAACAAATTATTTATAAAATTAAAAAAGTGAAGGAATGAGATGCATAATGATGGAGTGAATGATTATCAGAATGCAGCATATTTTAACATCAATTACAGCTACAACAATAAACTAAAGAGACATAACACAATATACAACATTGATAGATGTAAAATCAAAGTTTGATGACAAGTCATAGCTTGTGTGTCAAACGCTCTACTGCAAAATCTAAGCAGCGTACGATTATGAAAATTGGTACAAATACAAAATTAGTCAGCATACTGATAGTTTGCCTAACATAGCCGATTTTTTCTTTCAAAATCGTCCTTGATTTCTTAAAATTTAATTAAAATCAATTGATGTGAAAATTTGTCATTATAGGTCTTAGTATCAACAAAATTTGTTAATACAGTAGTTTTCTTTTCTCTTTGATCAGCATGAAAGTATAAAACATGATGAAATAATAAGAAATAGCATATATATATATTAGAAAAAAAAATATTACCTTAATTTGTACACTAAATGACTCAGGCAAATCAACTGGCTTAAAATTACTATTTAGTTCATTAGTGATTCCATCAAATTCAAGTTTCACTTCAGGAAATTCTTTGAAATCATCATCATCTTCTGTATTTTCCTTTTTTATGGTTGCCTGTCTCAGCATTGACTTCAATTTCATTTCATCTACCTATAATTTTATATCAAAAAATAAATAATCATCCTTAAAAAACTAAGAATATTTAGCTTTTTATTACAAAAGTTTATATTCACAACAGGTATAGGACAAGCAAAAACATCTATAATAGTATTATAGACAGACAGGAAGAAAATTCAGCCCTGGCATTTTTTTTCCAGAAGCAGGCTCAGGGTAGGGGAGGATCTTACCCAGCCCGAAATGAGTTATGAACTCCTCTGTATTAGTAGTCTCCTCCACCAATGTTTTAAAAATTTATTCTCTGAGACAGGGCGTCAGAAAGTCAAAAAGGTAGAATGGTCTAATTGGGAGATCCTTATTATTTTTTTTTTTTCAAATGCACCTTAAAAAGACATAGAAAGAGAGAGTGGATTCAGTTTTAATTTAAGGAGGAATCATTGCTAGATTTGAGCATTAGCAATATAAACCTAATCATAAGAACAATATTCACTCAGATAAAGAGAAGGAATTTTTTGAATTTGTAGTTTTACAATAGGCAATCTTCTTAAATCAGGTGTGATTGTGAGTTCATGAAAAAATATGTGAACGTTTTGAAGACAAGTGTGTGTGGGGGGGGGGGTGCTTTTTTCGAAAAACCAAGGCTCCTATTATTTAAGCACACCTAATTTTATAATTATACATATTTAATAATAAATTGTCTTTCATAAACAAACAAGACACATTTCACACATTCGAATAGTTTCAAATAGTTTCTAGTCAAAAACAATAGAATGGCATCTTAACATTTTTGCTCGATGAATATTATTAGTATTTATCGGAAAATCACCGAAAATTCGAAAAAAAAAAATACCGAAGGTGGGAAGACAAAAGCATAATTAAAAATGATTTATTTCCGGTATTTTCGACCATCAAAATACCAGAATCAATCTTGAAAATACCGGAAATCCGGTAAAATACCGAAACACAATCACCCCTGTCTTAAATGTTAAGGGGTTAAGTGCTAGTTTACTGGAAGAGACTGTAATGTCCAAAGGAGTAAGAGGGCCGTTGATTTCATTGGGGTCTATATATTGACTCAAGCAGGCCTAGCTAGGCCCAGAACCTGTTTCAGGTCATCATATTTGTATTTGCATTTAAATAGGTTTGGAGGAGATCTCCAGTCTATTTTTTAAACCAGTACTTTAAAAGGGGATTATTTATTTCAGATTATGTTAGGAACTACAGGGGGAGGGTGGTTCTCGCTCGGAAATTTTATGAAATTGCAGCTTTAAAAATGCAGTTTTAGACGATCTTTGGTTATGGTCAGAGAAGGATAAACTTGAGGACCTATGCAAAGAATGTTTTTGAATTTGTTTTCTTAAAAATGCCATTTTAGACGATCTTTGGCGCCCATTTTTCCCCTGTGCCATTCTTCCATATAGACACAAATTGCTTTGTGAGGATTTTATTTTCAACTCTTTTTATTTATTTATTAATTTTAGCCGAGGACTTGCACTCATTCATTTTGCAAAACTCATTCGAAAAACCCTATTCAGTTCCATCCAAGCTAATTTAAGCCAATTCCATTAACCAAGTTTCGTTTTGATACATTAAAAGGGTAACAATTACCCCCGTGGCTGAAAGTTGCCAACACGGTAACATTGTCGCAGAATCAGAGACATTGTGCAGAAAGATTTTTGTGGTTGGGAAGAAAGACTGAAAGAATAAGTAAATAAAACATCCAGCAGTAAAACCATTCTGAAGAACAGTCTTAACTGATTATTCTTCTGCCAGAAACAATCCTAATTCCTGTTATTATTGTTCCTATTAGAATATTTTCAGAACTTAATGTTTGAAACAGTAAAATGCTAGCTGAAAAGTATCAAGAAAGAGTAGAAATATATCCATAAGAGAATGAAAAATCATTGAACATTTTTAGTTGGACAGTAAAAAATCAAGTGAAATAATTTTTGCTATAACTGGGAGTTTTAAAAACCATGAAGCTATGCGGTATTGATGTTAACTTTATAAAAAAAATAGCTTGTAATTACTATAAGACGTTTGCTTATATATTTATTACTGAAGGATATTCTAGTATTGCAGAAAGAAATTGGTTCTAGAAAATTTGTCGCAAAAAGTAGAAAAAAATTCTGCCACAGGGACAATTACAAAACATACTTTTCATGAACATTTTCATAAAATTTTACCTACTTTAATTATAGTTTGTTAGTTTACTATGATAGAGAAATTAGGAAATTTAGGAAAGAAATTTAGGAAGAATTTAGGAAATTAAAGATGCTTATGTACTCAAAGTAAGACTTAATTTTTTAATTTTGTAATTGTTTTTTTTAATTTAGTAAGTGTCAAGAGTTCAAATAATTAAAAAATATAATGATCATTAATTAGTATATTTAAGCATTTATCAAAGCACAATCACAAACTTAGATATGGGATTATAGTTTTTGAATAAGCTTTACACAAATACCAAAATCTTATGCAACATTTTGAAATGCAACAAAATCACCACAGATGTTCCTCAAATTACTTCTCTATGGTTGGCTATTAACAAAATAATAGCGGCATTCATGAAAAAATAATGTTTGACATATAATATTCAATGATATACAAACTTCATAACATACAGCAGTTCTTTCATTGAGGAAAGTAACAAAATAAAAAAGCTTATATTCATAGACACTGAAGAATTCTGACTCACTTGCAAGCAAAGTATTTCTTTTTCTAAAACATATTCGGCATACGCCAAAAAATTTTCTTGTTGCAGAAGTTCATTCTGAACTTGAATCCACACTTTCGGCTCTTTATCTGGCTTCTTTTTGGGCATATTTTTGTAGATTTTAGGCATGTTTTTGTTGGTTTTAGGCATGTTTAAAATTGGTAAATTTTTCAAACAACACAAATTTGCAAGTAGTAATAAATGTCAATTTTCGAACAATTCGGCGCTTTCATCCAAATCCCGATTCATGCTTTGTTTTTGTCGTTCGTAGCCTCTCTTCTCTTTCAATTGTTTAGTTATATTATTTTGTTTTATTTTAATTAGAAGTAACTTTTGCTATATCGCATTCTTCCAAGTAAATAATTTGTAGTGACTTTTTTTTCAACGGATAAGGCTTATAAAATAAATTTTAGGGTTCATTTAAATGGTATTATTGAGTTTTAAAGAGCAGGATAGAACTTCTCAACCAAACGGAATTCTCCCCCCCCTCCCCGATCGAACATTCTAGTGATATTTTGTTGTTCGCCTCGTGCGGTTGCTTGTTCGTTCAGTAAATAGCAGTTTTGTGATATAATTTTTACGGAATATTTCTTAATATGAGTCATAAAGAAAAGGTACGTTTTAAAAAACGAATGCCGTTTTCTGTTTGTAGATTTTTTTTTGGGGAGGAAAGTAAAATTTTTAGTCCTTCAAGTAATCCCTTGTCATGTTGGATCAAAACTTTCTTGCTTTTTATGTTTGTGATTAACGAGAACAATGTTTGACATCTTTTTTTTTTTTCTCCTTTACTTTCTTTTTTTCTTCTTGCGTTTTTTCTTACTCTTGCAAACAAGACCTAAATGCTTCCTACATATTTTTTTGAAACAAGTAGGTATATTGTGACTTTCGACAGACCTAGTCGAATTCATTCAATAGTTGCTGAATCTTGTGAAGTCATATCTCGAAACAAAAAAGTGTCTTGTGTTTCTTAATTCAGTGTGTTTTACAGGCTAATCTACTTAAGGATAAAGGGAATTCTGCTCTGAATGCGGGAAATTTTGATGAAGCTATAAAGTACTATACAGAAGCTATCTCTGTGGACGCGACTAATCATGTGCTTTTTAGTAACCGAAGTGCTGCATATTGCAAAGCTGGCAAATATAAAGAAGCTTTAATAGATGCTGAAAAAACCGTCGAAGTGAAACCTGACTGGGCAAAGGCAAGTCATTTTAATGATCTTGGTTCAAATACAAATAAATTACCTTTCTAAAAGTGCAATGTATTTCTACAATTAATGAGAATTTTTTTCGATTTTGATATTAGTATTTGTACTAACTTAATTTACATCTGGGTAAATTTCTACTTTAGGGTCCGGGTTTGGCGATTTTTTTCAGATTGTTTGCAGAATTAATAAATGGTTGCCAGAAAGCCATAAATCTAAATTAGAAACCATAAATCTAATGGTTGCCAGTTTTAATAATTTATCGCCAGATCTTAAACTAGGATTCATCCTACATCTGATTGTAAGCAGAGCTCAAAAGTTCTTTATCAAAGAATCTAACACTGATGAAAAGGCTTTAGCAAAATGCTAAAATGTGAAAGGTTGGTAAACCTTATAGAATAGATATTTTTTTTGTAATACACTTGAGAGGATTTATTGTTTTGAGTACCGTGTGCTCTGCCAAGTTGCCAAGTGTTTGGCTAAATTTTGATTGGGTACTGAGCAAGGGTGAATCCAGAAACTTTTCCAGGGGTAGGCGGTTGATTTTTTTTACCCTCATATATATATATATGTATATATATAATGGGGGAGGGCATTGCAAGTAACAAAAATGTTTGAATGGGGGGATAAACATCTGTTTTCTGCAGGGGTCCGGCCAGAGGAAATTCAGGTCCGTTAACGGACCCTTCACAAAAATACGATCGAGCAAAACGGATCCATCACAAAAATACGATCAAGTAAAACGGACCCTTCACAAAATGCTGATTAGTGATGCAACGAATATTCGGCCGAATACCTGTTTAACTATTCGGCCTTGGCCGAATACTGTACAAAAAACGTATTTAATTTTTGCAATTTGAAAGTTTTATATATTTTTAATTCTTTTTATCATATTTAATGGGCATTTTAAAGGAAATCTTGTTTTACTATAATACTTTGTTATTTTTGAGGGTATTTACTAATTTTGTCAACTTAAACTGTGTGTAGTACAAACCTTGACCACCTTAACACGTAAAATAAATCTATACAAAATCATAGAATAAAGCAGAAAAACAAAATACTTTTTGCATTATTACAAAGGTTGGTTTACCGTTTTTATGAAACTAATTCTTGTACATAAAAGATCTAAATTGATAAAATATAAGCATAAACCATACATGAAACAATAGTCAGTTCTTTCTTTGTCAAAATAAAATACGTATAAAAATGGAATAGTATGATACTTCTTTCCGAATCTTTTATTTTTTAAAAATTGAATGTGAGAATTTAAAATATAAAAATAGTGTTGTTAATTTCCCTACATAACATTTCAAAAATATTCTTTGTAATCTTTGCAATTGTGAAAATCATAAAGCTAAGTTTTTTCTGTTCAAACAGATTATGGTGCAGAAAATTTTTTAGGAGATAGGCCTCTTTCTTTTTTTTCCCCTGAAATTTTATGAGATTTAGAAAATAAGTTTATTATATCTGGTACATGTAGTGAACATGTAGTTCTGAAATGCAGTCTGACCTTGTAAAGATAGGTTAGGAAATTTAATTCTCACTACTTAAACATTTTCATTTTTTTAAATAAGGGTTTTAAGAACGATAACAGTCAATTTTTCTCTTGGTGCTTACACGGATAAAAGTCTAGATTTATCTAAATATAATTATATTTTTTGTATTGGAATACCTTCAAATATTAACATTCCTCGTAGATGAATATGGTTTGTTGCTGCTAATTTTGGTAAATGTAAACACTAAATTCAATAAAAAATTATGATACATTTCATTGCTGAATCATTTCAGTTAATTTTTTTTCCCTTATTTATTTGGAAGAGCTTTATGAAATACTTTTTTAGAAGCTTAAATACAGAGCTCTGATCTTTAAGAACTATTGGTAAGAAAATATTCTTCTTTGGTCTTCTTTTCAGTAATTTTTTGGCCGAATATGGTCGAATATTTTTGAAGTTTGAACTAATGCTACCATTTTCCAAAAAATTACTCCAAATTATATTTTAAAACCTTTAATAATGTATATTTAGCTCATAATCATACAAAAGTATACTTTAAATGCAACTTGTGCTTTGTTTATTAACAAAAATAAGTTAACTATTCGGCGGCCGAATATTCGGTATTTGGTATTCGGCCAAATCACTATTCTTTGCATCCCTAATGCTGATCAAACAAAACAGACATTTCACCCATTCTCCATTCAAGAAGCATATCTGAAATCATAGCATATTTCTGTGTAAAAGCCCATAATTTTTGGATCTTTTCTGAAGTTAAAGAAGGGAATCTTTATTCGGCACTTTTGCGAAAAAAAAAAAGTAGCCACACTTCCTGTGTACTATGTTCCCGTTTTTTTTTAAAGAAATTAACAACTTAAAAATAAAAAAGGTAGTCGTTTTGCTTTAATAGTTCTGCTTGTTTGTTTTATCATGTGCAAATCAAAATGACTTGCTGCAATGTTGCTGTTATAGATTTCTCTGGAAATGCAGAGTAAGGATTTTTCTCCCTGCTCTTGATTTAAACAAAAAAAAATTAATAATAACCAGGGTTGTTTGATTTCGTCCGGGGTGGAAAAAAACGCCCCGGACAAAATAGCATTTTGTCCATTTTGCCCACTTTAAAGAAAATGACAGTTCTTGATTAAAAAATCCAAAGTTTAAAAGTAATGATTTAAAATATTGATTTTTTTCAATGAGGTAATAGTTTTATTATCAAAATTAGCACACATAATTATGCATACAAACAAATATTTAATAAACAACATACTATAAAAATATAGCATCTGTATAAAATAAATGAATGTTAATGATAAGATTTAATGCTTATGAAAGCACACATTAGCAGTAAATAATTTTAAGATGTTTATTTGTTGTGAAGGAGTTACATTGCCAATAATAAAAGTGTATATAAAATATAAAAGTGGAATTAAAAATTGTAGAAGATTTGAGAAAGAAAATTTTGCCATGAAATGAAATATGTTCCTATAATAACATTAATATATCCATAAAACAATACTGTGTACGTAAATATTTTACAATGGGGCAACATTCATTAAATCCTCAAAAAATATAACGTAAAATGACCAAATGAATCAAAATTAAACCAATATTTCTTGTAGCATCTAATGTATTTTCAAATACAAATGATATACATTTATATGTGTATTTAATTCAAACAAAATTTAAATATAGAATTTATGAGAAAATATCATATAAAGTTTATTTTTTAAGGGATTGTATTGTGTTAATAAATATCTAAGGTAATAGAATACGGGTCATTCCATGTCAAGTGATCCAACGTTTTTTACCTTACACTTTTGTATTTCTTTCACATTTGGCTCATCAATTGTACCCCTTGAGGTAATCAAAAGTTTCAATTTTTGGATTTTTATCTCTATTATTTTTTCATTTATGAGACTTTGAACTTTGGAAAAACCCTCGTTTTTCCATGGATAAGGGTACATAAAAGGGACCATAACTCGGCACCAAATATAGATAGAACGATTTGGTAAATGGCATTTTAAAGTACGTTAGTTGCCGCTTAATTTGATATGCAACATGACTAATTTGATAAAAATTTTCTTTTTCAAAAAATGAAATTTAAATTTCAAATTTAAATTTCTCAAAAAACATATAATTAATTTTTTTGAAAAAATTCTCAAAAATTTTTGTGTATTTCATCTATGTTTGTACAAATTTTTAGATTGGGATCTCAATGGGATCATATTTTTTTGAATTTTTGAATAAAACTGTATAGGAAAAAAATGATACTTTTTAGATTCTATTTATTTAAATACTAAGTTCTCTTGCTTGTGACGGTCTAAAAAGTAGTGAACAAACATGAATATGTTTAAAGTGAGCTAGCATGAGCTTATAGATTTGTCAGGTTCACCCCCCTCCCCCTTCCTCCACCGCACAACCACTCTTTTTTAATTCAAAACTGTTCAAAATGTTAAAAAAAAACTCTTTGATACAAAATGAATACTAAACTTTTTTAAAGTTAGTGAATGAGTTTCCTTATAACTAGACGAAGTATCCCCCTCCTCCACCCAAATATACCATTAACGCTGTACTATTATGACGTCTAACCTGGGGATTGAATTGACTATTATTTTTACTCTAGGTAGTGAGCTAACATTAACTTGTAGATTGGTTAGCTCCCCCTCCCTTCCTTCCTGACCCAACCATTTTCCCCCCAAACTGTTTAAAATGCTAAAAAAAGCTTCTTTGATACAAAATGAACAGTAAACTTGTTTAAAGTTGATAAATGGGCATCCTTGTAACAAGGCAAAGTACAACCCTTCCCCCACCCAAATATACCATTAACGCTATACTAATATGACGTCTCACCTGGGGATTGATTTGAGGATTATTTTCCCCCTAGGTATATATTGTTTTTCAGACGAAGTGTTTCGTTTTCAATCCGAACTTCACAAAGTGTACTTCCATTCAAAATCTGAATTTAAACTTATGGTTCATTTCATCCCCTCCCCCAGCACCAATCTTCAATTTTGAAGGGAGGGAATAAATGGGTCGCCCCAAGATCATAGCAAACAGCAAAATAGCCACTGTTTCCCCTTGTTCTCATAATGTTTTCCCATTATTTTTACACAAAACTGAAAAGAAATTAAAGTGTCATGTTTTATGTCAATCCCCATCACTGCCTTTCTTTTCTCTTATTGGACAAAGCTCATGAGCTAATAGGAAAGAGTAACAAACAGAACAAACTGAAACACTACCAGACATCAGTAGAGACTAAGGCTTTGAAATGGGGCTAGGCGGGATGATAAAAAAAATAAAAGTTTGGAGTGGAAAGGTAGGGTCAGGGGGGGGGGGAGCAATCTGTAAAGAAGTTAAACAACATGTGAGGTTGTGCTCAAAAAAGCAGTGTTTGTTTAATATATACATCAGGGGTCCCGTTGACGAGCTATAGCGCGTAAAATACGCGGATTTCAGGAAATGGACCCGATATTCGAAACTTAACGCGTCCTGCGGGACGCGCTAAAATTCGTCCCGCGGGACAGATTTATCAGTTAAAAAAGGGTAAAATTTGGTACTTTTTACGTTGACCTTTTAAACAATTTTTTTTTACAATTTTGGTTTGGTTTAAGGTGTAATATTTACAAAATGTAAAGAGCTCATTCCACATTTCAGCAAAATGAAATTAAGCTTTGATAAAGCAATGACCCCTGTCCATTTTTTGGCACACCTGACGAATCCGAAATATAAAGGTGAAAAGTTATCACAAGATCTGGAGGAATCTGATCGTGCACTTTGGTTGAGGAATTTAAGTAAAACCGGAATAGATGCAGAATTTCTCCAATTAATGGAACATCTTCAGGGATGTCCTGCATCATCATCATCATCTCTTGAGCGTTTTTTTTTTTTTAATTTTTCTTTCATCCAAAACAAGATTAGAAATAGACTGGGTTTACAAAAAGCCAGTAAAAATTATTGTAAATTAGCATTTTGTTACATGATGCTAAAATCCAATGTGTAAGGGAGAGATGAAAAATACGAATACGATTGGTAAATATTTAGGACTGTGTGGTATGTAAATATTCAAATAAATTTACTCCATTGTTAGATTTTGTATATCTTCTTTTTTAAAAAAAAAAAATCTTTCAAGCTATTTACTTAGAACTCAATTTTGACATTTTTAAAGATTGTTTTGAATTCATGTTTTAAATAATCAGTTTTTCCCATGAGGGAAAAACATAGTATTTCCCAGGACGGTAAATACCGGTTTTTACCATGGTATTTACCGGGGGTGGGAAAAACTTTGCCAACCCTGCTTTAATTTCTTTTTAAAAATATGTATTAAAGAAAAACTTTTTTTTTCTATTTGTCTACTCTACAATAATGGTTTTTTCACTATGTTAAATTTTATTTCTTTCAAATAAAATCAGTTAAAAATCAATGGGTTAATTGTCATTCTTTTTTTTTTTTTTTTTTGTATGATACCATCATTCTATTTTGAAAAATGGGTAATGCAAGAGAGATACTAATTGTACATCATAACATTTTTATACATCAAATGTATGAAAAAGATGTGTTTGTTCTTTCATTTCTTCCATTTTGTTCATTTCGTCCAATTTTGTCCATTTCTTCCGGCGTCCCGGACTTTTTAAAAAAAAGTGGACGAAATGACAACCCTGATAATAACTGCAATTATCTTAGTAGCAATAATAATTCAATGAACTTAGAACTGCAAACAGATAGCTAAGGTTGGAGAAAAAATGGGATTGCTTCTGATAGTGACCAGCTATTTAAAATTATCGCCATCTGACGTGTTTGGTGCGACCTTTTGACCTTATTTTGCAGAAAATTATTATTATTATTAATATTTGATGCCTACAAGGGTGGTGTTTTGGTTATCTTCATTAATAATTAATGTATTTTTCTTCTGGTAATATTGGAAGTTCCGTATTGTCGGTTTTGCTATGACTCCCTACTTTCGTATTTTTTCCTCCAAATTTTTGGCGAATATGTCTGTGATTATAAAAGATATTCATCAGATAAACCTGATGAAATATTTGACTTTAATAAATTATTTTATTTACCGTTTTTATACTTATGTTTTCATTTTGAAAAATGCCATCTGCATCCAACATGAAAACCAAATTTTACTTATTTTTCCAGCGAATTACTCTTTATTAGGACACAATAAATGAAAATTTGTTTTATGTTTTGTGGAAAACATTATTTTAAAGTTTGAAAGCAAAATTAACTGTTTTTTTATGAGTCTAAATATTAAACACTGAATGGATCGTTTCATTTTATTCTTGCATTAATTGTGTTAACAGAAATTATTAATATGTTCATCATGAACCTTTAAAATGCAGTTGTACATTTTTTTTACCAAAATGAACTGGTTTATATGCCGTTTTTATGCTTTTGATGCCATCACTTTGAAAACTGCAATCTCTTTGCATCCGCTACAGAAATTGGATTTTTCGCATTTTTGATGTATAATATAGCTGAAAACTGGGAAATTTGGTTAGTAGCCAGTGGCCAGTGGACTCAATTATATTAGTCTCCACTTTTTAAAGTTAGTCGCCACTTTTTAAAACTGCAACTAGCGAAGCACTGGTTATACGTTTTACGTTTTATATGTTTTTAAATGAGTTCCAGAAGCGTTAATACATATTGATGTAAACCAACAAGTTGTATATTTATTTGTATGTTTCCTTTATACAGTCCCTTTAAAATCGTATAAACAGTGCTTCACTTTATGTTTCAAATTTCTATGAATAACGAAAAAAAGTATCAGAATATCGCTCACGTAAGAAAGGTGATACAACTCAAAAGCACAAAATTTTACAGAAGAGACAGAAAAGAATTTAAACTTTAAGTACAGCCTAAAACAAGGAAAAGTTCAGTTTTAGAGCATTAGTAACTGATTTTGCAAACCATAGGGACCCTTATTTTATTTATTTATTTTTTTTTTTTTTGTAAACAACATCTCAAACTGTTATATATTTCTACATGAACTGCAAAATTTACCCATTTGCTCAGTCATAAATAAGATCAAGTCAAAAGTAATTAACCAGTTTCATACTCTATTCATAATACTTAACTAACATTTTATATAGAACAAAAATGCATACCGTATATACTCACGTATAGGTCGAAAAATTTAGTCCAAAAAATGAAGTTGAAAGTTAGGGGGTCGACTTATACGCCCGGCTGAATTTCCGAAAATTTTTCCCGAACAACTTTTGGAAAAAAAAACATTCAAAAACGAGGAGATTTTTCAGATTCAGTCCAACTATTTTAAACAGACGCTAAAGAAGTAAATACTCATACATTCTACTGTATTTTTGCATGGTTTGATTGTGAAATAAAGAATAAATATTTACAATAAACGACCGACGTCGTGAAAAGTGCGGGAATTGCGAATTCGCGAATTTTCCGATTGATGGTGTTTATCCTTTTGAAACAGAATGTAATACGGCTAGATCGCAAAATTTATTGATAATAATAATGAAAAATAAAAGCAACAAATAGCAAAAATCGTCGCTGCAAAATCGAACCCTTATAAAAACCGCGATCGTAAAATCGAACCCTTTACAAAAATCGCGATCGCAAAAATGAACTCTTTTTGTAAAAAAGAATAACAATCGGGTTATTTTCAACACAAGAAAGCTCACTGCATTCCATTTTCCTTCTCTTGGTGATAACGCTTTATATATTTTAAAAATCGCCGGTTTTTATTTAAAACGTGCCCGGATCGGTACCCGTTTTACAAATATACGATGATCGCTAACAATGAACCCCTTTTGGTGTGTGTAAAGGACACTACCATGACAATCGTGCTGTTTGTTAACACAAGAGATGTTCCAGTGCAAATTTCAATTTCCTTCTTTTCAAGAACAATTTA
>JAXGGA010016278.1:0-27008 GCA_038373865.1 Uloborus plumipes | reverse complement strand
GTAAAGAGACAAGTCTCTCCTCTCATGGTTGGAATCCGCGAAAATGCGAACGTCACTGACTTAAAATCGGGTCTCGTCGTAGCTCCGCCCACTTTTTCTCGGTAACCAGTCCGGCGGACAGCCAGACACTCACCAGTCTATGAATGTGATAAGTTCTCCCGCGCCTTTTTCTTGTCTGCGTCGAAACATTTCCACCTTTAAAAAATCATAATGATGTATGGAAACACTTTGTAACATACTTTTACGTCATCCTCTTATGGTTACGCTTCAGACTTTCCTGTACTTTTCCTGAAATGAATCATTCAATTATGTGTACCAATAATAATAGCACGAACTGCTAATCCTAATAGCAAAAAATATATATAAAGCGGATCATACGAAAGAAGTGTGTTATTCTGTCACTGGTGTAGCCAGAACTTATCTTCCGTGGGGAAGTCAAAACATTCCTAATGCGCTTATAAACTGCTGTATTAGGATTAGTAATAATTTTAAAACTAAACCCTCGGAAAACAGGTCCAGATTGTTTGTTTGCGGATTTAGCAGATTGCTTATTTAAAGATAGGACCCAGTTTTTTTCCTATACCGCTAATTGAAACATTTTTCCGTTTTTCGACATGGTAATGGTTTGAGCCTTTCTAGCTACTAGGAGAAAATACGCAAAACAGTGATGAGAAATACTGTATTATTCTGACATATCAAGCGTCTCCTACTTATTTGTTATGTTTTTCTTTTCATTTTATGCATGAAAAAGTTTTGTTATTTATAAAAGTTGTACAGTCATAGAAAAAAAAACGAAACACCGGCTCGTACTCAAAGGGCATTAACACTAGAGACACGTGTTATATGTTATTTTTTCGGGAATAATGTAAGCTACAAATTTCTATTGGGAAATTGTTGTTAAGGGGTCGTCTTCATATAAAAAATTGGCATTAACTTTAAGATTTTCTATGAAAACCCCCCTTTTTTATCGCATATTTTTAATCAGCAACATCATTTAACTTTGTTTTCCAAATCGTTTTAAATGTGTTTTAATCGTTGCTTCACATTTGAACTGAGAAAAAACCGTCCCTTAATGTTAAAAATACTTTTTATACTTGTGCATATAATACCTAAACCACGTTAGGTACGGTAAAGATTGTTTTTTATATCAAAGTATGAATCAACAATAAAAACGTTGAATTTTTTATGAATTATGAAATATTTGAAAAAATGATGATCTGGAACCATATATTATTTTGATGTAGAAACAATCTAGAAGTAGTTTCAAAAGAGAATCCAAAATGGGAGCTCAAATTATTCAGTTATTTTTAAGATATGCTAAAAGAACCATTTTTCGTCCTCTTTAGGGCCCATATACAACAGTGCAAACTGAAACAACAGCAGGGAATTTCCATGTAATGAAAGAGAGATACACTTATCCACTAGTTGCAGAATGTGTTTAGCGTTTTTATATAGTACTAGCAGTACCCACACGGCGATGCCCGTGTAATAAATGTAAAGGAAGTTAACTAAATAAAGTTTAACTTACTCTTAAGACTTTTCTTCTTTTTTTGTGTGTGTGTGTGGTGTGTGTGTGCGACGAACTTTTTTATTTTTAGGGAAATTTTTACGTTTCAATGGAACTTTTGATACAACTGTAGTGCCAAGATTTTCGAAAACTCTCAACGACCACATCAATTTTGCGCTTGAAATTTAATATAATTTACCGATTTAACAGTAATTTCAATGCAAAATTGGTCGCCAAAACTAAATTTATTAACAGAGGGAACCGATTGTGTGAGGTAGCTCAGACAGAACCATTCTTCTATAATTTGAATGTGAACATTAAAAGGCAAGAAATATAATGTCTTTCGCGCCAACTCTTTGGATTGATTACAATCTAACAGTGACCCTCAAATAAGCAAGATTTCACTGGCTGGGAGGTTTCGTAAATTTCTCGATTGTTGCCAAACTTTACGACGCCAAATACGAAAAGTAACTGAATAGCGGTGTTACCGAAAATGTCAGAATGGAACTATTATTGTTAAAAATTTAGTGATGGCGGCATTAAATACACATTTTAAACATGCAATAAAATACTCTTTAGACTGCAAACAACTGCTGTTCCTTACCAGAGCGTTTTCTTTTTCTTTGATTTGGAGAAAGTAGTGTTTCACTGGCTGGGAGCTTTGGTAAATTTCTCGGTTGTGGCCAAACTTTACGACGCCAAATACGATGAGTGACTGAATAGCCATCACTATTTTTTTAACAATAATAGTTCCATTATGACATTTTCGGTAACACCGAATTTTGAGGAAGTCAACAATTTAAATTCACTTTAACCCCCTCTGAAGAAAACTTATTATATCCTTTAGTTCTAATGCGCTTCACAACCTTTTAAATTCCACTTAAAGTCATGTTAAAGTTTAAATCAATTAGCCAAATAAATATAAGAGACAGAAAGTTAAGTAAGTAACAGGAGATATTAATTAATCAAATTGAATAAATTTTCAAGGCTTAAATCTATACGCAAATTTAAACCACAAAGTAACTTCAGGGACAAAAAGCAGCTGATCAGGAAAATGGACCTAGTGTTTTAATATTGCGTACAGTACATAGTTAAGCCCTGAAAATTGACTAAATTTGATTAACTAATATCTCCTCTCCTAATTAACGGACAGAAACGTGCTAAAACTTTTCTTTTTCAGAAAAGAAACCCTTTCCAGCGATATATAATGTTTTGGGGTGGGGGAAGTTTTCCCCCCCTCAACTATGGCGGATGCACCAAAAATGAGACTTTTTAATTAATTTAAAAATAACTAATTATAAATTAAAAATTTGGCTTTCGAGATGCATTTCACTGGGATACGGTCGAATTTTTGACCCAAGTTTCAGCTCTGTGGGGGCTTCTGGCCAGCGGTTACAAACAAACGAACAAACACCGTCATCTTTATATATATAGATTTAGATTTCAACAGTAATCATTTATTGAAAGTGAAACGGCAAAAAAAAACTTCTGAGCACAGTTTAAAACTGGTAGACGATCCAATTTTTTGTCCATTAGTGAGAAGTATGCTTTTATGCAACATGCAGTAATTCAGAAAACTTTTTACGTGGATACTTGATTTTCACAGAAAAATGTGACATCTCGGAAATTTATTCGGAACAATCTGACGATTGGAGGTATTTTTTTAATTCTAAGCCACGGTTTTAACTTTATTGCTAATCCTAGTACAGTAGTTCTTACAAATATAAACACTTTTAAAACGTTACCTCTCTTCAGAAAGTGAGTGCTGCCTGAGTTAGGGCGTAGCGAAAAGTGCGCTTCTATCTTAGTTTTATCGAAAAGATTGAATATTGCATTTTTCCTTTGAACTCTTACAGTTGGGTTTTCTCTCCTAAGTTTCAAAACATATTCTAACTTTAACAAAACCCGAGAATTTTTAACTAATTACAAACAGCAAACGTTCTATAGCGATTAGCTCAGTTAATTTCTTCGAAAAATATGACTCGTCTACTCTTTGTAAACTATGACCTTGAAAGTAGCATTTTAAATATGGTGGTCCCTAAATCGTTGATCGGTCGTAACTTTTGTTCTACTGGTACTAAAGTTTTGGCACTTTTGGTACCCAGCTTACTTTTGGCCCACCGCCCCTGATTATGTAACCAAATGTAGGGGTTCCCATTCGAAAATTCAGACAACTTATCCTGTATAGCAGCCGAATAATTAGAGTGATTCGTTTTTTTTCTATGACTGTACAAATTGGAATAGAGTAATAGAATGTGAATTGCAAATTTTTAATCCAACGTTTTAAAGCATTAATACGCAGGGATACTGCAGACACGTACTTCGGCGTTACAAGGAGCGCCTTTTTCAATGCGAAAAATTGGGAGCTTATGGGTGCACATTGAACACGTAATAATGGTAACAACATGAAATGTTGATTTTCCGTTGATAAAATAATTCATTTCATCTCTCTTTTCAAAAAAATTTTATTTTCGAGCTATTATATTTAGAATAGTTTGGCTTGCTTTACTGAAGGTAAGCCTTGAATTCCGGCATTCTAAAAACAATTGTTACAGCTCTCCTGATGATCGTAGAAACTTCGAAAAAACTTCGTTTTGTGCAGAAAATTTCAAGCTTTTGAATGACATAAGACTTGAAAATGTGTATGAAATATTTCTTCCCTATTTTTTTTGAATTTCCGCTAAGGATTCGAATGGAAAAAGAACGAAATGGTATTTTCGAAAAATTGCTTCGAGGCGCAAAACTACATGCTACAAACTAATTTTGTGCCAAGTGGCATGAAAATCGACCGAACGGTTTTTGCGCTACGAGCGTAACAGACAGACAGACAGAAAGACAAACCTTCAGCTTTATTATTAGTAGAGATTGAAGGTTTGTTTTCTCTCAGTGATACATTTAAAAGATCGTGTTTTGATAGACACACATGGTGGGGGAAAGTGGGGCTAGTTTAGAAATACGTGTATATTTGCACAAAAAAATGGAAATATTGTTTGAAGTAAGAATACAGTAGAATAAATGTACCTAAACTACATTTAAATGCAGAAACGTAAATATTTATACATTTTTAATTCCGGTATTTAATTAAAGAAATGTCAACAGAAATCGAGCATTGATTATCGATCAGATGGGAAAACACTGGTTTTAAAAACATTGTTATAAAAACATTGTTATAAAAATATTGTTATGAAAACTTTTGTTTAGTCATTCAATGAAATTACAAAATATAGAGAATACCGTAAAATGGGGGTGAATCGGAACACTTTTCAGCTTTGATTGCAAGAAAAGCAGTTAAAAGATTTTTTTTTATTTGATTTTCTGGGTGAAAACTTCGGTCTTGCTTTACTTTTGATATTCCAAGCAAAGACAAAACATTTTGAGCAGTTATTATTAAAATATATAGGAAATTATGGGTGTTCCGAATCACCCCGCTGATAGGGGTCAATCGGAACACGTGTGAAATTTTTTATTTTTTTCCATTTAACCTGTAATAGGTCTCACAAATATGAGTAATGTTGATGGGGGAGAATAAGAACAGATAATTACTGTCAAAAAAGTATAATTTCAATAGCAGTAAACGTTTATAATTTGTCAAAAATCAAAATAATTTTGAACTTATGAAAAGTAATTTTAAGAAATGCTTTTGAAATGAAATACAAAGATTTAACATGAATGGAAGTCACTCATGTCGTCCACAAATATGTACTTGTCCTTAAAACTAGCAATTGTGACTTGACTTAAGTTTTATCATAGCATCTTCTGGGATGAACTCTGCCTTTTCTTTAGTTTCTTGAAATCTCTGGGTTTCGAGGATTGTCCTAAAAGATTTTAACGCTTATTCATGACTGTCAGTATACTGGCCTTTTGCTATATAAAGTCTGTATGACTTTCCCCCGCGTATTTTAAGTAAAAAGAAGTCTCCTGGAGAAAAAATCTTTTGAAATCTGCAACTTTTTGTCATTCTAAGATCTAGTTGCTCGCGAGAAGGGATAAACAGTAATGATTCCTTGTCCTTGTCTTGATTAGAAGAATTGGGGTTAGAATCTTGATTTTTCAAACAGTTTCCTTCAAATAAGTTTGAATTGGAAAAACAGAACAAAGTGTTCCGATTCACCCCGCAATTTTTTTTCCTATGGCATTTTTCAGAATTCTTCATTTTTATGACACAATTTATAAAAAATGTAAATTCTAATGTGGTATTCTGTTGTTCAGATACATGTATAAGTAAAACACACCACTCTTAGGTTTAAAATATGAGAAGGTTTGTTCTTGCATATGAAGTTTAGCAGTCTATGAAAATGTGATGTTTTCTAGCATTCCACATGCAGCCCTCCTTAGAAGCCAGTAGCGTTTCCAGATTTACAAAAGTAATATTTTCCTACTTCCTATGATCTTGTCTTTCTAAAAAAAAATTGATGGCGAAAAATACCCAATAGTATACTTATGAAGAATTTCTTTGTACGGTTGGGAAGTTTTGTTCCGATTGACCCCGCTGTTCCTATACACCCCATTTTACGGTAGTGTAAAAAAATATAAAGCTTTAAACCTTTACAGATGTTGACTTTAGAGACCAAACGAATCAGCTTCATGCACTTAGCTAAGCCTAATCATAGACCCACTTTACCCCACCTCAGAAAAAACCTTATAAAAAACGAATTTTTAAATTTGTTCTTACTTTTATGTGTTGATAAGTTCTATGAATAATCCACTTTAACTCTGTACAAAAAATTATAGATTACGTTTCTTAATAACGGTGTTTTAAAGAAGTTTATTAACAGCTTAAAATTACATTTCGTATGGAACGAACATAAACTAATATTTTTTTCATTATTTAAATTGCTGCCAGATTTTAAAACCAAAACAAAATTATTTACTGTAATCTCATTTCGCGTCTTAAAAAAAGAAGTAACCAATATCTTAATTAGAACCGAATGAATTGGTGTTTTTCGAAATAGCCCCACTTTACCCCATGGACCCACTTTCCCCCACCTGACCCCACTTAAAATTTTGAGGATCAGTTGAGTTTGAAAGAAAAAAGTGCTCCAAATATATTTTTGTAATGTGATTATTTATTATTGGAATGTAATTTGCAGCAGTAATTGAATTTAGTTGGCGAAAAAGTACAAATGACAAGCACTACATTCTTTATTTTAACCCTAATTTTGCAAATTTTCAATTCAAATTAATTATTGTATTCGTTGCAGTCCTTGACCAATGGTGCAGGGAGAGGTGAAACAAAGACCCACCCACTTACGTAGACTATGAGCTGTCCAATGAGACATCTGCCTTGACCGTGCAAAATTTAAATGTTTTATCTCTTTGGCTAATTTCTTTAATTTTATGACGTATTGAAGATGAGCAACTTGACATCTTCAAGCTCTAGAACCAATACGAATTGCGATTCCCATTCTTCAATTTTCATCTGCGTATCACCTTCATGAAAATAGACAATTCTAAAAAAAGAAGTCAAGTGCCATCTCTTCAAAGCCGGACTTTATTTTAACTGTTGTGAAAAAATTGTCTGATTTTCCTTTTTCAGTTTTTAAGGAATTTAAACTCGGTAAATTATAAAAATATCGTATAAATTGCGGTATTGCAACATTTTTTCTACAATGTTGCATTTCGGAAAATGTATTTTGTTTTAAAGCTAGGAAAGAAAACTTCCCTCTTCTTTTAAAATTTGGTAAGATTTCTGTTGGTTTCTGAAAATAACAAAATTGTTCTTATTTTCTCTTTTGTTTTATTTTTATATCAGTTTTAAGGAATTATAGTTGAATTATAACTAAATTGAGTATTCTTTCTGCGATATCAATTAATTACCAAATCACGTTTTAGTTTTATACCACGGGCAAAGCCGTGCGGGTACCGCTAGTTGGACAATGAAATTTCAAAGTATAAAACATTGAATTTGTTCAGTTAAAAATTTATGACAACCTGAAATCCAGGAAAAAAATTGCTCACCAAGTTTTTTCGCAAGTTTGGATGCGTGCTGCACAAAATCTAATAAGCTCAATCTCACAAACCACTAGAGAGTATTTACAACCAAAAGTACTTAGAGCTCCGAAAATATTAGGTTTCCAGTGTGATAAAATGTTTCGCAACCTTAATCTAAACATTGCAACTCGTTTCATCGCCACTGCTATACACAAACTAGTCAAATTTACCATAGGAGAAATAATTACAAGAATGTAAAGTATAAATCCAACGTTAAAAATGCACAAATATACAGGTATACTGCAGACACGTGTTTCGGGGCTACAAGGAGCCCCTTTTTCAATGCAAGAAGTGTGAGCTTTAGGATGAAGAATCATCCGATAAAAGCGGCTCCGATAAAAGCTTCATCCTAAAGCTCACATTTCTTGCATTAAAAAGGGGATCCTTGTAGCCCCGAAACACGTGTCTGCAGTATACCTGTATATTTGTGCATTTTTAACGTTGGACTTATACTTTACATCTATCGCACAAAGGTATTTATTTTCTTCAATTTAAAGAATACTTCCGCTGTTAGTCACTAGATGGCAGCATGAATGCCAAGTTAAATTTTTAGAGTTTCTCGTTTTACTGAGCCATACTAGTAAACTCCGATTTATAAGTTGTCAATTGCATGAGAAGCAAGGGCGGATCCAGCTTCTTGTTAAGGAGGGGGTCATTTTCGGAAAGGGGGGGGGGGAGTGCAGCTTTCGTGGAAAAATGGAGGGTTTGGGCAGTTTTTTCGCAATAAAAGTCTCAAAAATGCAATTTTTTGCCATATTTGATCAGTTAAGGGGGGGGGGGGGTCATGACCCCCATGACCCCCTCTTGATCCGTGCTTGATCAGAAGCTTTAATCAATGAATCAAACCTCAAAAGCCGAAAATAGAACTAATTCCAAATTCATCGCTTCATTGAATCAGAAGCTGTTCCAAATCAAAAATGTTTCTAACAAACGTGTTTCTTCTTCTTTTTTTTTTTTTTTTTGCAGTATTTTTTCAATAAACATTCACACACGAAGTGAATTGTTATTTTTTAGGATTTAAAAGAAAATTAAATGGTACTTTACTGTCGTAATTTCATGAAGCATTAAAGAAGTAACAACACACAAGTAGTTTTAAGAAGTGTTATTGATGTTAAATTATCACGCTAAAATAAACGTTTTCGTTTTTGGTTGTACCGCAACAGTGCAACTGTAATTTAAAATCCTACAGAGAATGTATGAGTTTAGATTGTATATTCTTGGAAATTTGGAGAAAAATTAACCGGTAAAAAAAACAAAGTCTATCAAAAGCGACAAAATCTGACAGGACCGAACCTTCGTTTTTCGCGTTTCTAGCACGACGCTCCATCCAACGGCGTCAACTCTGCATCCTAGTTTATGGTAGGGATGCACCGATTAATCGGCCATAATCGGCCACTTTGCCGATTATTAATAATCGGCAAAATCGGGCCGATTAATCGGCTAAAAAATGTTTTTCAGATGTTATTCTTTAAAGTATACTTTCAATACGAAACTATGATGATTAATTTTATTAACAGTAATAATAATCCTCACAGTTGATATAAAGTTTTTTTTAAATGAATTCTCCTAATTTGAATAAATATACATAGACAATGATGCAACATTTTTCATGTGGCGATAGTTTTCTCCTTAGCACAGTGCTTTCAGATAACCTGTAGTTTTCAAAGAATAAAAGTGTTGAATTAAATTGCTACTGATTACTAAAATGTATGAATTAAAAGTACTCCTAAATTGGAATGCTCATCACACTCCCCTTCCCCGTTTTCTTTGAATTTATATGTCCAATTAACATAACTAACAATGTGTTAACAATATTATTGACACTAATATGAAAATTGGTTCTAAGAAATTTGATAAAATATTGAAATTATTTTGCGAAAACTAGGAAAATGGAAAAACATCTTCTCCCAGAAATAAATTACTTACTATTTCTAAACTTGGAATTGTATAAGAGATAAAAAACAGTGATGGTAAAACTGGTACTAGAAAAACAATTATCACATTATCATTAATCGGCTCAGCTGATTAATCGGCCGATTGTCAATAGCCGATTAGTCGATAATCGGTAATCGGCCAATTTGCTTATCGGTGTATCCCTAGTTTATGGGATGCTATTCATTGAAGCAATGCGTTATAAGAAAGCAAATAATAATAATAATAATAATAACCATTTTTCCGACCCCAAAAAAAATTAGACAGTGGGTCTATTTTTCGGTATTGTTGGCATGATAAGCTTCAAAATGAGGGGCAAATCATGAAATGTGATTTTTAAAAAAAATTGGAAGTTTTGACGTAGTAACAGAGAAAAAACCACAGCAGTAATGTATAAAATTTTGTAAAGATACTTGGGAATGGTTTAAGGAGGATTGTCAGCGCCCGGTTTTCACAAGGTTAAACGTAATAATATATCGTGGGGTTACAAGTGAAACACACCAAGTCAAAAAACATGATTTTGAGAAAACGCTGATCAAAAAATTTTTGTTTTAACTTCTTTGGAATTGACATAATTAAATCCAATTAAATTATAGCAATGGTATTTTTTGGTTATTACGAACCATTCTTGACTCTGGCATGCTTATTTTATATTATTATCCCCAGCACGATAATGGTAGGGCATTAATAATTATCATTAATTATAAGACTTAGTGTGTTTTACTAGTATATAGCGTTGCATTAATAAAGATATGACTTAGTGGGTTTCACCAGTAGAAAGAGCTCATTTTTGAGTGTAAGATAAACTAAAAATCTGAAAATGAATAATTTTGACTTAGTGTGTTTCACTTGTAACCCCACGATGTGTGTGGGGGGAGGGGGCAGAGCCTGATTACAGCAGGGGCACGCGAGGCACAGGCCCCTCTTAGATTTCAGGGGGCCCAAAATCCCCTTTCTTTATCCAACGCCTCCTAAATACTAAATGCCTACTGTATATTTTACTATTAATACTAAAAACTATGTCGACGTATATATTTTTCTCTTAATAATTGGATAGCATTTTTTTTTTTTCTTAAGCTTCTCTTTGCACAAAACTTTTATTTCATTCTGGTATTGTAAGAATTGTTTTACTCGTAACACGTAACTGATATGCGAAGGGGGATGGGGGCCCTGAAATTGAAATGTGCCCCATGTCCAATATCAGAATGATCGGGCTTTGTGTGTGTGAGGGAGGGGGGCAGTTGGCCATTTCCCAAACCTGAAGGTGTACTCAAAACTCTCTCATGACTTAAATATTTAACAAATTGAAAGGGGAGATTCCTATTAGTATTAATACCTATAACGAAAAAAAAATAAATAAATAATTTAGATTTTTTGAAACATTAGTTTGCCAACGGTACAAACCTTATGGCTTTCAAACAAAAAAATGAGTCATATTTATGCCTTGGAACAGCTGTTTTCACCCTGGGCGGCGTAGAAAAATGTAAGGGGGCGTGGGTGTATTAAAGATGCAAGTACTAAGATCAAATTCAAAATTTAAAAACCCCGACCCTGACTGCCGATCTGATATTGAGATCATAGATCTTAAAAGGAATAGATGAGCCTTTCTCAACCTGCGCAGTAGTGTATTTCGCTCGGGGAAAGTGGGGTCAACATGATTCTTCCGAAAGTCACGTGATCATGGGACTTCGTTTCTCCCCCGGATAACAATGCGAAGCGTCGTTTAAATACTAGCGTTGTCTGAAGATATTTGACTTTCTGAACAGCAGAAATATTTCTGCCAAGATTAATAAACGTCCCCTGCAGATTCAAACTTCAGAGAATTTAAAAAAAAATTACTGTAGATGCGGAGCCTTATATTAGGTCACTAAAAACAAGCGATGGAAAATTCGTTTCCGAAAGTCCGCTGAAAAGTGAGTTTTTAGGCTTCTTAATTTCTATAAATAATGGGAAGATTTAAAAAATATGTAAGGGTGCAAATTCAAGTTCTAAGTTGCGCAATGACCAATAGGCTTTCTCCGGATTGAAAAGTTTTTCACTGTGATAAGTTTGTGAAAGGGCTTCAACAATAATTTGACTGTCAGGGAATTTCGAAGTGCCTACAAAAAGTTATCAATTCATACTGAAGTTTAAGACTTTAGTTTATCGAGCTACGTTGATTTTGACAAAAAGTAACCGGTAAATTTAAAGCATAAATTTGAAGTGTAAAAAAAATACCCCCCCCCCCCTTTGGAAGAATGCAACTTTTATTCCAATTCCCCTGATGACTACTAAAAAAATTCAGAAATCATCTCTCTTAACATAACACAATTTATTTATGACTTGACACAATTCGTTTACGATGTTTCTGACTACATTATTGGATTTGTTGTTCGTAATGTACTCTCTGTTGTGAAGTGCGACTACTGTAAAGCAAAGTTAACTACAACACAAACCAAAAAACAGGCCTAGTAAAAATTTTGGGACAAATTCAAGTAACGGTTGATTCCAACCATCAAAAGTTTAAGAGGTGTAGTACATTTGTGCAGAACTGAAAGTGTTTTTCAAAAATGTGAAAAAGTTTTGGGAATAAAATATAAAAATATAATGTTACTCATCATTACAAGAGTTACGGGAAAGATCTTCCACCTCTGTTTTTATAAATTTAAATGAGTATATGCTTGAAACAGAAGCAGCTTTGATAATTACACTAATAAGCTAATAATATTAATCGTTATAAAATATTTAAACATTGGAATGTATCACGCTGTTGATTCATACAATTAAAGTAATTCACAAAGTCACTTAGGAGACTGACAAAATTAATATTGTTTATGGGACAATAATCACTAGTTTTCTAAACGTTTGGGTTTAAATAGTAAGATTTTTCATACTTTGTGGGACGAAAAAAAATCGAGTATTTGAGGAGAAAGGTCAAACTACCATTCATGTATTTTAAGATTGGGCTGAAAAGTAACAAATTTATTTTCTGAATACTTTTAAATAAGAAAAATATTGAAGTTGTCTAAAAATCACAAGCAAAACAAAGTTATTGTTTCATTAATATATAGTAGATGATTTTTTTTTCGGGGGGGGTGCAAAAGGTCTATGCCTCTCCCACAGGGGAAAAAAAATCATTATGCCACTATTTCTAACTTATTTCCTCAAAGTAAAATTTTTTGAACTGTATTTCTTTCTTGTGGACTATAAAAAAAAACGTTGAGGGGCGAAAGTCAAACTACCACTCGCGTAATTTAAAATTAGGCTGATAAGTAAGAATTTTTGTTTTCGGAGTACTTTTAAATGAAAATTTATTGAAGTTGTCGCAAAATCAGTAACAAAACAAAGTTATTTTTTATTAATATTTAGTTGGGGTCTTCTACAGTACCGGATTTGTTTTGGTGGGGGGTGGGAGAAATCGAGGAATCTGCCCCCCCCCCCAAAAAAAAAAATCTTCTTAAAGAACATTAAATGGATCTATCAATAAAAGGAAAAAATAAAAAAATGGAGTCGGGCGAGCACATTTTACTTTTTGGTGCCCCTCTTAAAAACAGTTCCTGCATCCACACCTAAGTGTGTAAAGGCTGCAAATGTTACTTGATTAAAGGAATTTATGTATATTTCAGAATATTTACTTTTGTATTTCTAAATTCATTTATGGTTAAACATGTAGTTTTATGCAATATTTTGTAGTGACTTAAAAAGTTATGACAAATAATGCATTGAATCCATTTCTCTGTATTAAAAAAAAAGGAAAGAAAAAAAAAATTGAATTAAACGAAAATTTGGAAGATTTATTATACTTAAGATTTTTTTTTTCTATATTAAACATTGAAGGCTTCTGTTTCCAAAAATATTTAAAACACTTAAAAGAAAGTTTTAATAGCTTATGCATCTGCTTCAAAAAGTTAAGATGGAAAACTGTCTAATGCTTTTATTTCCTTTTTATCGTTCAAAAGATCGCGGTAAAAAGCGATCCTTTTCGATAGGGGAAAGCGTTGACTGTGCGGAGTGTCCCATGATCACGTGGTGACCAGCGGGGGATGTTGACGCGCGCTGAGAGGAGAAAAAGAGGGGAGAAGGCCTATCTATTTCTTTTAACCCCTTCGGCCCTGGCGTCCTATTATTAGAACAAATCTTCATAATGCTCTACATTTTTCCTTTTAGAGAATTTTAACTTCAAAATCCAGTGGCTTACTCATAATACACGTAAGAATTCATATATGGTACCATTTTTGCTCAGTAAATGGCAGCATGTGTTCTGCAGAGAAGATAATGGCGGTTTCTCACCACTTGCAGCAAAAGGGTAAATGCAGCTTTTATTACTTCTCAAAATGCTATTATATGTTATTCCCTGCACCTAATGAAAATTCCACAGCACTAAATAGACTCTTTATGACCAATTCAGTACTTTTAATGAAAAAAATAACTGTAAATTTAGTTGTGAATACGATATTTATATATGTTCTACTAATAGGACATCAGGCCTTGGAGCACACATGGCACATTCTTCTTCATGTTCTATTAATAGTACATCAGGTGCTTAGTAGTGCTAAAATCATGTTTTGTTTTAAAACAAAACAATACTTTCTGTTAAATTATTCCCTCAGGACTATAGTTTTTATATTTTAAGGAATTTATTGAAAAATTAGATGCATATTATTTTCTGTTTGTATCAAATTACGCACACTGAAATGCATTTTTATTTTCTTAGCCAATATGCGAAGTAAAAAGTTGTCCTTGAAGGAAGCCATGCAGTGCCTAAATAAGCTGGATGATTCTAATTTAGAAGATGTAGACTTAGATGGGTCTGATGATGAATGGCAGCCATCAAATCATGATTTGCCGCACTTGATACCTGATGAAGAGAAAGTTTCCACTATTTCTATGTGGCTATAAGTAACGTTGGCATTCGCAAAACAAGCAACAGCCGCTACTAAGCGTGGGAGGCCATCAGGAAATAGTCCTGTTATACCACCATTGAAGATAAAATTAAACCCAGCTGCTAGACCCTGTGGAGATGTGAGGTATGAGTTAATAAAGCACATGATTGAGAGAAGCTCGAAACAACAGAGGTGTAAATTAGAAAGTTGCACCTATAAAACAACTCCTTTTGTAAAAAATGTAAAGTGTGTCTATGTTTTCATGCGCAAAGAATTGTTTCAGAAAAAATTTCACACCAAATGAGTGTAAATATACTTAGAAATAAATGTTCTCTTTTTTACTTAATAGCAGCCTGGTGTCCTACTATTAGAACACATTTTAATTAGTTCCGTAATTGGTAGAATCTCATAATATTGCATATTTAACATATTTACATGCATTATAGCATATATAACCACTCATTGATTTTTTATCTACCCAATTAAAAATTCAGGGCCGAAGGGGTTAAGATCTATGATTGAGATGAACTTCCCGGGTCAGAGAGCATCTATATTTATAAAAATGGATGTACTGTCTGTCTGCGTATTGCGCGCCTGGCAGTCACGATCGCTTCCATTTGAAAAAGGGGTGATAGGATAAGGAGACGCACTTGCCGGTGCTTTCGCTTCTTACTTCCTGTTGAATGTTACTTCGCATTTCCCCCCTATTTTGAGGAAATCCAAAGAAACCTCAGGCATGCGCAAATACGAGGAAGGTTTTACGATAAAAGATTAGACAGCATGTATATTTGCGTGTGTTTTTGTTTCTTATACAAATCCACAGTTTTCGTCGGATTTTCATCAAACTTGGCACTAGTTCCTCAATGCGCCAACATTCACATAGACGGGGTTTTGAAATTTAAAAAAAGATCCAAAGAGTTACAAATTCAAATGTTTTGTGTCAAAATTCTTTCAATTGTGAACACAGACTAATAGAGATAAGCCTTTAAGCAAACAAATTCTTAACATTTAACACATTAAAATACGAGTATTTTCCGACAAAGATGACGATTAACAATGAATTATCAATTCAATGCTCACGTATTTCCTTTTAGCATGAAATAAGTTAAAAACAATTATAATTAGCTATGTTGTATTAACAAGCACCCGGTATTAAGCTAGTTTAAAATAAAAATGTATTTAACTGTTTTTGAAAAGGAAGGTTCATCACAACTTGTCAAATTTGCGATTCACAGTAGCAGAATAAAGAATGAAAATTGAAAATCCTAAAGGCAATACGCTGAAATCAAAGTATTTTGTTTGTTAACAAATAGAAACTGGCAGCAGATTTAAAAAAAAAAATTAATCGCAGAGATTTTTTTTCCTTACCATGATCCAATGACATCGGTTTCCAAACGTATGAAGGCTTATTTGTGTTTTAATTCTGCTAAAACAGGTTATAATTTGAGTTCCAAACATGTTCCAAACATTCTTTCATAAAGCAGTGAGTAACCGCCTCTAAGCAAGGGCTAAATCAGAAACATGCAATACACCGCCAACTCGACCATTTCGATCCATGGACAGTAGGGTGGGGCGAAAAATAAAAAGTTTTTCAGATCAATTTCTAATAGTTGCCAAAAGTTGTCTTTGGTGATAGTTAGCTTTTGTGCAAAATTTGAGAAAAATGGTTAATATCTTCAGGGGGCGCTGCGATCGCAAAGTTTTATCATAGCTTTTATCGGGATTTTATGGTTAAAATATGAAAAACAATGCCGTAAGCTAATCTCATTGCATTTTTTTTACTCATAAGATATATTCATGCATTCAAAGCATATGAAATAACTCACAAAAAATTATTTTATATGATATATTTATATTTCAAGCATTTAAAAAGAAACAAAAACGTGGAAAAAAAGTGATTTTTTTTAAATATAAATATGTCATATAAAATAATGTTTGTGAGTCATTTCATATGCTTTTAATGCATGAAAACATCTTTTGAGTAAAAAAAACGCAAAGAGACTAGTTAAAGGCATTCTTTTTGATATTTTAACCATAAAATCCATAACAAAGCTATGGTAAAACTTTGCGATCGCAGCGCCCCCTGAAGATATTAACCGATTTTTCTCAAATTTTGCACAAAAGCTAACTATCACCAAAGACAACTTTTGGCAACTATTAGAAGTTGATCTGAAAAACTTTTTATTTTTCGCCCCACCCTAATGGACAGCTGTTTCGAGCTTATTCTGCTCTCATCAGCATGGAATACGAAAGTAGTACGAAAGTAGGTATTTCTAATTTCATATTAGCTACCAGTTTTTTTTTTTTTTTGGCTCTCTTTACTATAGAAGAGGATTTTTGCCTACAACTCGACTACTTTCGTATTCCATGCTGATGAGAGCAGAATAAACTCGAAACAGCTGTCCATGGATCGAAATGGTCGAGTTGGTGACGTATTGCATGTTCTTTTATGTTTTCTCTTTCTTTTCAAACTAATTTTTTTTAACATTCAAGTTTGTAATACACCGTTATTTCCACCCATGGACTGCAGTTTCGTGCTTATTATGCACTCATCAGCATGGAAATATACGAAAGTAGCCGAGTTGGCGGCAAAAATTCTCTTACAAAGCAAAAAGAGCAAAAAAAAAAACTGGTAGCTAATGTGAAATTAGAATACCAGCGAACGACAGCACTTGGTACGGTAAATTTTAAGGCAGAGCTCGGGTATAAAGCAGTGAGTTACCGCCCCTAAGCAAGGGCTAGGGCAGGAACATGCAATACACCGCCAACTCGGTTATTTCCATCCCTGGACTGCAGTTTCGTGCTCAGTATGCACTCATCAACATGGAATCGGAAAGTAACCGAGTTGGAGGCAAAAATCCTCTTGTAAAGCAAAGAGAGAAAACAAAAAAATAGTAGCTGAAGTGAAAAGAGCACTCTCGATCAACTCGAACCTTTTGACAAAAGAATAATGTTAAATCGGTTCATCGTTTCGGCGCTACAGTGCCACAGATAGATTCGCAGACCATATCAAACTTATAACCAGGGTCGGGAATGAAGAGCTGGTTGGTCGGAGGACCCATTTCGATGAAACTTTGCTTTCTGTAGTCTACATTTGTTTTTTAATTATGTACTCAAAAATTTACTGCATAGTTTTAATTAATATTGTTAATTTCCTTTCTCTTGTCCTTTAATTTGTTGATATTGAGGATTTGCATTTTTAGTTGATTTAATTTTATTATTATAAAAACTAAAAAATACGCTTTTAGCTGCACTTATAATACATCAACATGTAATATAGTTTAGACTTCAGTATTAACAACAGTATTAAACATATTACTTTTAATATTTGCAAAGAATGTGAATTTTATCTTTCATTTAGTTACATATATGCATACAAACCCACATGTGAAACTAATAAAAGCGTATTAAAAAAGCTTATTTTTGAGACCAAGTTTTTTAAACGTTGTGGAAATTACAAAAATCATTTTACTAACCCTCAGCACTCATAGTTTTAGTTTATATATGTAACTCTTAAATGTCTATCAGTTTACATCATGAAATAACTAACTATTAAGTCTAGACTCAAATTAAATTCAAAATAATAATAACAAAAATAAAAACATGACAAAAATTGATGGGGCAAGAGCCATTCTTACCTCTAATGGACGAAAATCTTACCTCTAATGGACGACTGACAAAAAAGACAACAAAAGAGTGTATGGATTTGAAAATATACTCACACACCCTTTTGTTGCACATTTTGCTTGAATGCATTGCGATTAATTATGGACTGATAAACCAAATCTTCTTTAAAATGTCGTACAAGGGAAACGCGTCATACAGAATCATCACATGTCTTCCAGGTGCGTAAAAAGATCACTTTTTCACAAGTCTTCTAACGGCACAAAATAATTGGGGGAACGCTATAAATCCAGCCGAAGTTTTTCTTCAAAGCTCTCAAATTAAAGCAAAATGGCGTCACAAGATATATCACGACACCAATGGTTTCGCACCAACAGACACGAATAAAATTATACGTTCGAACGCGATGTGTTTTGGAAAGCGTCCAAGTGTGCACGTCTCTCACAGGAAGCTGGCGCCGCAAACGTAAAGGCGGGAAAATGAGGTTTTGTTTCTCTTACTGCTCGGTGATTCACGGAATATTTCTGTTTCTTTAAGGAAAAGATAAGTTTTGAAGCGAAAACAGAAAGTTTTTGTTAAAATCAGGAAAAAACTTCCTGAAAATTCAGGGTTTTTTTAACAGTGTATACGGTTCCATCGTTCACCCGCGCGGCTTGTTAAATTGAGGGTGCCAGTTTTTCATCCAAGCCAAATGGAAAATCTCGGATCCCCACTGGGTGCCGCTGATGTTACAAGCGTTTCACCCCGGAAAGGTGCATATCGCAACCTTTAGTTTTAACACTGTACATTAACAGGAAGCAAGATAGGCTATAATTTATTTCTAAAAAACTAAGTTGAAAAAAGTTGTAATAGAAACCAGTAAATTTCATGTAATTTCTCCATTAAATGATTAAATTGTCAACGCATTGTTACAAAAATTTGCTCAACAATATTTTTAGTAGTTATAATGAAAATTTTGATCCAAGGCTTTTTTGGAGTAAGTATGAAATTTATTGCTTTCTTAGGATTTTTATATTCATCTATGCCAATGATCGCTAACGGGGCTAAATGAAAAAGGAATTGATTTTGGCATACGCCAGAAGTCAGGGATGAACGGCTATAACGTTTAAACATTATTTGTAACTTGCATTTGTATTTAGGGTGTGTAATATAGTTTTTTCAGTTTATCCAGACAGAACAAAAGCCATTGTTCCCAGAAGTAGCCACACACATGTATGTATATTTTGTGCACTTCAATGTTGAAAAATTTATGAAAGAGTTTCAAGAAGGCAGCCTATCCAGCAGAAACTCGGGCAGCGCCGGGTACCCAGCTAGTATATATGTACATCAACGCACGGCCAATACCGCTGAAGCCTCAGACTTAAAATTTGGCAGGCATGTCCACATGATTACGAAAGTATGTTTTTTTTTTTTTTCAAATCTTTTCATCCATTATTACCAGGGTTCGCCGATATACATCAGTCGATATATATCATGATATATATCATGATATATATCCGATATTTATTCTGAAAATATCACGATATTTTGATATTTTCGATATTTATGTTTTGAAATGCAATATTTTTCAATAGAAAAATTGTCTTCATCATATTAATGATGTCATCTTTAGTATGATGTAATAATGTGATATTCCTTTTTTATTTTTTAATAATAAAATTAAAAGTTACAAAACAACTTGAATAGAGATGAAAAATGCCTGGTTAAAAATGAAAAGTTAATCAGAATATGGAAATGTGTCTAATGTTTGTACAATGTGTGCTAGTGCTAAACAACGGATGTTTTACTTTTGTTAAAATAGCTAACAAAAGAAAAATAAGTGAAACAGCTAATACTCAAGTAAAGTCACTTAATGTTAATAAAAGTTTAAAGTTGCTAAAAATAAAATAATGAATAATATGAAAGAGTGAAAAAAAATCTAAGTTAGCTAGAAATGAAAACATTAAGTTATTAAAAACAAAGACATAAAGTATTTTTTAATTCATAATTTTATGTTCCAAATTTGAATGCAACATGTAGTTTTTGTTTTAGTAACAAAATTTACTATGTAAAACTAAGCAAACGATTTAAATTTTATATTTGTTTTTTGTTTTGTTCAGTTACAGTTTTGTTTTGTGTCTTTGCAATGTGATAAAACAATAAATAAGTTTGGTTCTAATGTTTTAAAAATAAAGTCAATATTATAGTTTGAAGTATTAATTAATAAAAAAAGTTATGGTATAAATGAAAAAATACATATAAATATTACATACTGTAATAATGAATTACACTAATATAATGTACGGTTATCAATAAGTTTTCATGGTTTGGTTTTGATATTACATAATAGTTGATATTTATGAATATGATACTGCAATTATTTTTATATGAACATAATAGTCAATATCCAGTATAGTAGCCAACATCATCATTAGGTTATATAATTTTTAAAGCATTAAACTATTACATTTCAGCAAAAATGGCTGCATAAAATTTCATAGTATGTAAATTTTAATGTATATTTATGTAGAGAAATATTGAAAGAAACATTAATTTTTAGTCTGGACTGTAATAATACTTATTTAAGGAAATAAATAACATTCATTTGAGGATATAGTTACTATTTAAAGAATTAAGCTTGCGCGAATTGAAAATATCGGATATATATCAAAATATCGGATATATATCAAAATATCGGATATTTTCGATATTTACGAAAATATCACGATATTTACGAACCCTGATTATTACTAATTTTTATTGCAATTTCGTATCCTAGATGTAAAGTACCGAAAATGAATGCCATGAAACTTCATTGCAAACTATCGAATATTCACTAAAATTTCATACTCGATACTTTACCTTCAATTCAGTGACTTTCGACCAAAAATGTCCGTTTTGGTAAAGTAGCGAACATTTTTAAACTATTATCGATAATTTTACAAATAATTAAAATTAAGATGATCCCGTCGAACGGTAGTTTTACACTTAAAGGTATCTGAAAAATTTAAAAATTGAAATTCACCAAACACGTCAGGTGGGAAAAAATTATATTCACTGTTTTGGCTCTCCTGAAAAGTGCCAATTTTCACATGCGTATCTTTAGCGTGGTGCCGACGGTTTGTACACTCTTAAAACTGTGCCTCTGAAATAAGAGGCACATTTTGAATTTTTGTGCCTCTGAAAATTAAGAGGCACGCATTTAAAATGAAAGGCACCGTTTGTGCCTCTGAAATTAAAAGGCACACACCGTGCCTTTGATTTTAGATTTCAGTGCCTTACATTTAAAAGGATTTGTGCCTCTTATAGGTTTACTAGCGGTACCCGCACGGCTTTGCCCGTGGTATAAAATTAAAAGTTCATTTGTAAAAAAATGATATAGCAGAAAAAAATACTCTATTTTAGTTATAATTCAACTATAATTCCTTCAAAGTATGATATAAAAATTTGGTATGGACCCTACACTACTTCCTTTTACGTGTAAATTTCTTAGTAGATGCCTTAAGTGCTAAAATAGTGCTTGAAGTGAGTAAGATAACAATTCAAACATTTGCCACGAAACAATGCAAAAAAATGTTTTACAATGATTAATCTCCTAAATATCGCCGATTTTAACATCATTCAGTAGATTTTTCGCAAAATATCGCCAATAGCGCCAAATTGAACCCAAAAAAAAATTTTTTTTTCGCTAAATTTATTCAAACACTTGGTGACCAAAAGCTTGGCGAGATATCGCCAAGTGGTCGCGCCAATTCATATCACTTTGGTCTGCATTGAAAGCCCTGATTACCCAATAAAAGGGGTAAATCACCCCCTTGGGGACATTCGAATGCAACCCCAAAGATAGGTGCACAAAAATAAGCCAAAAGAAAAAATAAGAAAAATTTTGTTGCTCACAGAAACCAACAGAAATCTTACCAAAGTTTAAAAGAAGAAGAAAGTTTTCTTTCCTAACTTCAAAAACAAAATAATACATTTTCCGAAATGACATACTTTAGAAAGAACGTTGCAATATCGCAATAAGATAGAAGTAAATATACTGAAATAGAATTGAATGCCAAATTGTAAAAAAGTCGCCAAAAAAATAATTTTTAATATTGTCTTTCATTATTTATTAAATGCAATTATTGCTGCAAATTACAGTCCAACAATAAATAATCACATTGCAAAAGTATATTTGGAGCAATTTTTTCTTTTAAACTCAACTGATCCTAAAAATTTTAAGTATTAGTCATAGAAATTTCGTGCATTATTCTTCACAATGATAATAAAAACAATAAACATCGACAAAGATCAACCAGCAAACGATAAATTAAAAGCTAAATTCGTTCACTCAAGCCATTTGCTGCAATTTATATTGAAATAAATTAATAATGAAATAAAATATGTTTTGCAGACGATAAATTTAGAATGGTATCCTGTATTTTAAGGAAAGGACTCGATTTCTCATTTGATTGACAGGTGCCATCTTATCACGGTTTTTAATATTTCATTTGACTAATTTTAATAAGGCTTGGAGTTTGGATTGTTACAAAAACAAATACATTTTTAAAATTATTAAGGGAAAAAGAACGAAATAAAAACGTAACCATGGTAACAACATGAAAAGTTGATTTCCGTTGATAAAATAATTCATTTCATCTCTATTTTCAAACAAATTTTATTCGCGAGCAAAGCCATTTTAGAATCGTTTGGCTTGCTTTACTGAAGGTAAGCCTTGAATTTCGGGATTCTAAAAACAATTGTTACAGCTCTCCTGATGATCGTAGAAACTTCGAAAAAACGTCATTTTGTGCAGAAAATTTCAAGCTTTCGAATGACATAAGACTTGAAAATGTGTATGGAATATTTCTTCCCTATTTTATCGAATTTCCTCTAAGAATTCGAATAGAAAAAGAACGAAATGGAATGTTCGAAAAATCGCTTCGAGGTGCAAAACTACATGCTACAAACTAATTTTGTGCCAAGTGGCATGAAAATCGACCGAACGGTTTTGGCGCTACGCGCGTAACAGACAGACAGACAGACAGACAGAAGAAAGAAAGAAGGACAGACAGAACCACCTTCAGCTTTATATTAGTAAAAGATAATTATAACAATAGTTTATTAAGGAGAATTTCAATGTTAGTTTATATTAACTTCTTAATTTTTTACCCCAGTGCTTGCATGTTTTAAACTTTTTTTTAGGTTTTAATTCGTCATGACACATTAATTAGATATATCAACACAAAATGTTTCCCAAAGAATATAAAAATCTTGTGCATAATACTTTATTTCATTTTCTGATTTCATTGTTGTATAAGCTCTTATTTTCGCTAATCTTGTCAACAGAACTGAAAATTGGACAAGATAAGAAAAAAAAAATGCTATTAAGCTTCAGTTTTTGCCATTGTACGACATAGCAAAAATAAGTACTTCATAACAAATTGTCAGTTTGATCCTGAAACAAAGGTAGTCTTTCATGATTGAATTTATTCAATTTTAATTCAAAGGTAACTTTTTGAAAGACAATATTGAGAATAGGAACAAAACAAGGTATTTCAACTATTTTTAGTTTTAGTTGCTAGAGTATAAAATTTATTAAATGTAATAATGGAAATGCTATAAAATATAGAGTGATTTGAACCTTTTATGTAAAATAGTATCTTTTAGGGAGAGCAAACGCTTGATGTTTTATAAAGCTGTAGTTTCAAATTTAGCTATTACGTACAGGATAATAACCGATCATTCCATTAACTTGTTTTGACCTGTTCAAGTCCATGACGGCATCTGGCGTAGATATTGCACCTTCCACACAGGGGCGCCCCGAGCTCAAATCTTTGGGAGGGGGAAAATTCTCAATTTGCCAAATGAAATTCCGGAATGATCCGAATCATAACATAAGCATTCACGCATACCTCACCATTACTTTATGGGAAAAGACAATAGTTATCACTAAAAAATTAATAAAATAAATACAAAAATTGAAAAAAAACGAGCATTTTCAATCTTTTCTTAAGATGATTGACAAATATGTGAGCTTTGATAAATAACAGTGGGGTGTATTTTGAACTGTCAGAACGATTAATTAGAAAACAAACATATTGACTGCCTGGTAGATCAACAACCGAATTAAGTTTTATAAATTAGTTCTCCTTATTTTCAAAGGTAATAAATAGAAATAAAAAAAGAAACACATTGCAGCTACGCACAAACACATAATATATAATTAAAAACGAATATTACAGTTCTATCCATGCAATTGCCGAATCGTCAGTCCAAATTTGCCGAATGAGGGAAATTTTTGGGAGGTCCCAGTGACCTCCCGTGACCTCCCTTCAGTGCGCTCCTACTTCCACAGTGCGATATAGGCTGTTAGAACGCTGGCGGAAAGCACGTCGCCCTTATAAAAAAGAAACTTCTCGTATGAAGAAAAAAATGGTGAAATATGCTCGAAAGTACAAAACATGGACTGGGAAAATGTTTTATTTTTTAACGGATTTTAGGGATTTAGATCTAAGTTTGTGAGAAGCAAAGGAGAACCTCTCCGTCAGCATCAAATCAATCTAACACCCAAGTATTCGCCAAAAAAGAGGTTTTAGGGTTGTTTTTGGGACTGAATTTCTTGTTCCCGTAGAAGGAATGATGAATATTTCCCGCTATATGAAAACATTTTGACTCACAACGTACCTCCAACCATGGCTAAACTGTAGTCGAAAGGCGTTTTCCAACAAGACGGCGCGCCATGTTACACTTCAAAGAGAATGGCACATTTCTGCTGTAAAAACTAACTTACTACACTGGATTGGACTGGAAACTCACCGCGGACTTAAATCCGATTGAAAATTTGTGGGGTAGCGTCAAAAAACGGCTTCACAAATTTAACAGTACAACGATGGAAAAGCTAATTTGATCTGTTTTTATATGGTACAAAGACCCTGAAATCAAAACTAGATGTGCCAGTCTAGTAAATTTAATGCCGAAACCTGTTTGTGATGTTATTAAATCTCGGGGAGGTCATATCAGTTATTAGTTTTAAATTTATGTATGGAAAATTTGAATAAGACCGATATTTTTGAAAAAAAAAATGCATTTCTCAATTAATTGCCACAGTACTGAAAGAATTTTTGCCTTCAACTCGGTTACTTTCATATACCATGCTGATGAATGCATAATAAGCACGAAACTGCAGTCCATGGATCTAAATAATCGAGTTGACGGCAATACAAAGTTCTTTCGGTTCTAAATGAATTCGAAACGCGAAATCAGCCTCCACAATTTATGCAGTCGAAAATGGGGGCAATTAACATAATTGCGGGGGCGGCAGCATGCTAATGAGCGGCGGCACTCAAACAAGGAAGGGGCTAATTATCCGGCCGTCATAATGACGATCGATTTCCGGCCAAGGGGGCCAATCGCCCGCCCCCGCCCCTCGTCACGTGACTGGGATCCGGCAAATGGCGGGGCGTCTCGTCGGACAATTAAGCGCTCTCTGATCAAGCGAGGCATTAAGAGGTCGAAAATAAAAAACTCCTTTTTCGCACCAGGAGGCGTGGGAGGCTCTTTCGTACGGTATCAAATGTTAATCCTGCACGGGATTCATCAAGAGCCAGGCGATTGCGAGGGCCAAAAATCCAAGTATCCCAAATCCGAAACATTAAAAATCCGGAAGCAGTCCTTTAAAGCTTTAGTGAAGTTTACCTTATGATTAGTAAACAATGAGAGTGTTTTTTGATAGCAAATTTAATTACATATTGTAAACAGGATCATATTTAAAGGGTGGGTTTTTAGGGTTTATACCCCCCCCCCCCGAATTTTTTTCAAAACTATTACAAAAATGCTGTTTTTGTTTCTCTCTGAAAAAAATATGACTGCTATTTTATTTTAA
Source organism: Uloborus plumipes (assembly GCA_038373865.1). NCBI lineage: Eukaryota > Metazoa > Arthropoda > Arachnida > Araneae > Uloboridae > Uloborus > Uloborus plumipes. The sequence continues at coordinate 1,246 of JAXGGA010016278.1, read as the reverse complement.
TTTTCGTATTAACTCTGAAACTGAATTTGAAAAATGAACTTATCGTTATTGAATAACTGTACAAATTAAGTGTTTTTTCTGCAGTATTTATTTTTATTGTGATTATTGCAAACATAATTTCTTAACAATACACCCTTCTTATCGAATTTTCAATATCACTAAAAAAAGCACTAAAAAATTCTTCAAATTTGTAAGTACCAAATTATTTAACACATCTTATAACAGTCGTAAGAAATTTCTAAAGTATACTCCTACGTATGCGCGTGTATAAGTAAACTCATCCATTCAGATTTTTTTTTTTTTGCAAAGACAAGTCATTTTTTTTTTTACATTTTTCATGTTAATGCCCTTTTAACATCTACTGTAACAATAATCAACAGACTATAGAACATGAAATCAACTTTAGCGACTTTATAGGTTTCACGAGAAATAGGTTTGGTAAAACCCTCCCCGGAACTAAGGTCTGGTTACGGCCATGATTGTAACGTTGTGTAGCGAATTGTATGTTATGTTCGTTACCCGCCTACCTCATAGTAAAGGGTAAGTAGGGGTCACCACCCACCTTTTATTAAAATTTAACGCGAGCATATCTGAAAAGAAAAAAAAAAACGGTGTGTGGATCTTGCTTAATAAAGTATGCAAACTTTTAGTATGAAGTATTTTTTTAATGCTTTCATTAACGAAATATCTACTTACATTTAATTCTGTATGCCGGAAAATTATAAAACGAAATACAAAGTAACTACATCAGTGAACTTTATTAAAAGCCCTTCGGCATACAAAGCAGAGCTCAATAAACATAATAACGTCATTTCAGATCAATTTTGGTGCAGCAAAAATTATAAGCAAAAATAAAAATAATGCATAGGCTTAACGGCAACGTCAATTTTATGTTGGATGAGGCTGAATCAATCCCTTCATCCTCAATAACAATTCCAACATCATCTGCATAGCCCAATAGTGTAACCACTCTTGCACGATTTTTCCTTCCTCAGCATCATCAACGTCCACAATTAGACGCACAAGTTTCACAAATGCGTAGTCGCAGGGGGGGGGACACAAAGGGGGACTATGGCGCAAGTTGTGCCATCAAAACTGGGGGGGGGGGGGATTTTTTCAACTAATTTATTTATTTATTTAAATTATTTATTTTTCTAAATTATTCATTAATGTATTTTTTTATTTTAAATTTTGTGTTATTCTTTTTTTTTTTTTGTGGTGTGTGTGTGTTTGTGCTTGGGTGTTT
>JAXGGA010016277.1:0-27010 GCA_038373865.1 Uloborus plumipes | reverse complement strand
CATTGATGGCAGTATTTTGAGCACTTGACGTTATAAATTTTAGAAAGCTATCTGCATCAAATCTTTATTCATAATACAGTTTGTTACTTTCTGTGCAATTACAGCTTGCAGTTTCAATTTAGATATAATCGTCTTCGGTATCACATTACAATTAAAGTGGTCCCGGGTTCGAGTCTCGGCTTGGGCATGGATGTGCTTTCCCTCTCCTGTCCTTGTCCTTTCTTTGTGTGAATGTGTTGTGATGTGAAAGGTTGCCTACCCTATGAACGGGTCCCTATGGCATGCGTGTACTGTGGAAATCGGATTTCACACCAAATTACGGTACAGTTTCAAAAGTGAAGCAGCGCACCCCAAATTGCACGACAAAAAAAAATTATAATTAAAAGAACTAAATGCATTGAAGGTCAAAAAAAAAAAAAAATGGAAATTATGTGTGCAAACTGCAGGACGTGTCTCTCACGATGTTTTTACCAATTATATATATCAAAGAATTATGTTATTTCTAAGAAAGCCTTTGCTTTTAAGTATTAAATGTAAATGAGTGATCAAATATAATACTTGTGAATTAAGATTCAAAATTTTATGACGTATTTTTTTTTCTCTCGCCTTGTATCCTGCTATCAAAAAGTACAAGGGTTATTCTCCAAAAACCTGAAATTTTCCAGTTTTAAATTCTTTAGATAAAAAAAAAGTGCTTTAAAAGTTTACACAGGGTCTTTATGAGGAGTTCAGTAAGATAAAAATAAAAGGACCTTTCGTTAACTATATTACACATTAATTATACTCTCCTGGTATATAATATGAAAGGAGAGTGATTTTCTCACACAAAGCCTGTTTCTCAGGTATAGAATTACATGTAAGACAAAAAATGTTATTGTAAGATTGCCCAGTTTCAAACTTTAAAACTATAATAAGCATACCAACCAAATGAGATCTACAAAATACTAGATAGGTAGAATAAATTTTTAGAAATAAACAGCATTCTCTATATCAGGTTCAAAATGCTTTCTTTTTGCCTACAATTATTGAAAACAAAATTAGACCAGAAGAGTGATCCGAAGACCTTGGAGTGAATTTTAAAACGATGACCATGATAAATAATTATTATATAGATTGATAAAATGTTATTTTATCAGTTCAAGTGTACATACATAATTTACTAGTGCAAAATTTAATTTGTGAAATATGGATGCAAAATCTTAAAACCATTTAAGTGCATTTGTGAAAAAGATTTGGTAAGGTCAGGCGAGTGACTTTTTGGTAGTTAAAATAAAAATTCATAGAAAAATGAACTAGAGCATTTTTTTAAAGCTACGGGAATAAAATAAAAACATATTTCTTGCAATTAAGAATTAAAATAAATACTACATCCAGAGATAAAAATATTCTTTCGCTACACTGTCAAAAATGAAAGTTATTTTTACTGTATAATACAGCTAATTTTATAGTAATAAACTGTAAAAATAGCTATTTTTTCTGAATTAAACTGTAAAATTACTAATTTTACAGTAATAAACTGTAGAACTGCTTTTTTTACAGTTTATTACAGTGCATTTTACAATTTTAAACTGGAACCTCTGCTGCCAGTATCATACTATTTTTTTACAGTACAATACGGCTAAATTTTGTGGCAATAAACTGTAAAAATTGCCAATTTTACAGTAAGAAGCTGATAAATTGCTAGTTTCACAGTTTATTACTGGGCATTTTACAATTTTAAATTGAAACCTTGGCTTCCAGTATTACACTATTGTTTTTACAGTATAATAAGGCTAAATTTTACGGCAATGAACTGTAAAATATCTAACTTTACAGTAAGAAGCTGATAAATTACTAGTTTCACAGTTTATTACAGTACATTTTGCAATTTTAAACTGGAACCTCTGCTGCCAGTATCATACTATTGTTTTTGCAGTATAATACGGCTAAATTTTACGGCAATAAACTGTAAAATTGCTAAGTTTACAGTAAGAAGCTGATAAATTGCTAGTTTCACAGTTTATTACTGGGCATTTTACAATTTTAAATTGGAACCTCGGCTTCCAGTGCACTGCTAAAAATTCAGGAAGCTTTTATGGTAAATGTTACTGTAAAATGTAGCGTTTACCATACAGAAAATTTTTAGTGAATTGTACCGATAAAAAAATTGCGATTGCAGCGCCAATTGATCACCACGTGACTTACTGTGAGATGCAGATGACACCCTATTTCCGCTCTGCTGATGCGTCTCATCTGGTATCGTGGATAATAAAGCAGTGTGAAAAATTTGGGTCCTGGGTTCCATCCTTGTCGTTCACATCTCGCGCTTTTTAACACGTTGACTGCCACAGTAATTTTCAGATTTCTGGCCAAAAATGAAATTTTGATTTTATTACATTATATTATTAAAAAGTCTAAATCTAGAGCATAGTTATAAAATAAAAGAGTAATAAGTAAAGTAAAAAAAATAAATAAATAAAAAAAATAAAAAAATAAAAAATAAAAAAATAAATTTAAAAGTAAAATAAAAGAGTAAAAGTATAATATAAATTGTCTTTTCATGCAAGCCAACAAATGGATTTTTTGTTCTTTCCCAAGAAGCCATCTGTCGATATTAGCACTGATATATTACGAGTTTAATCGTAGCAACACAAGAATGGCAAGTGAATACAGTACGAGATAACTCGTAGTTGGCGTCCTTGAAAAGATCGCTACCTACGAGTTATCTCGTAGTCGGCAGTCAACGTGTTAATTCTCGTTTTCTCTTCCGTAAACTTTTACAGTAAAAAAATATTTTACGGTAAAAGTTACTGGCAACATGGATGCCAGTAACTTTTACCGTAAAATTTCAGGAATTTTTTTAACAGTGTATTATACTGTAAAAACAGCGGTTCATTTTTTGCAGTGTGCCCCTTCACAGAATGGGAAAATCCTGGATAAATATAAGATGCCCATAAATTTGTTAGAATCAAATTTATTTGCACTCACCGTTAGAGTGACAAAACTTCTTCCTCCAGAACCGAGGTAAAAAAACTATTAAACTTGCATTTTTACTACACAGCAGCTTTGGTTATCTACTATATGCAATTTGTCTGCTGCGGCTGTTCTATCTCTAGCTCTGTACTGTTCAAGAGCAGTTTCTTAAAGTAAGTTTTGTTAGGAGTGCCAGGAATACATTTTTTTTACGGCGATATTTTAAGTTGACTGTATTTAACTAGAGTTGAAGACGCTTTTGCCTATAGAAAAATTCTTTATATATTCTTTACAAAACTTGTAGATTATGATTTCAATAACCATTCTTAGTTCACCAATAAAGATACGTTGGGACCAATACCCTATGCTAAACATTAATGCTGATTTTGGGAAGCTTAACGGGAACAAACATAGGAAAAATATAAACCAGGAAAAACCGAAGAACTCTGGGTGTTTATAAAGAGTTGAGGTGCTCTGCAGAGTCTTTTATCGTAGCCGAAAATTCAAGGCTATTATATGACACTAGCGGTACCCGCACGGATTTGCCCGTGGTATAAAATTAATAGGTCATTTGGTAATACATTGATATCGCAGAAAGAATACTCAATTTTAGTTATAATTCAACTATAATTCCTTAAAACTATGCTAGAAAAATAAGACGAAAGAGAAAATAAGAACAGTTTTGTTGCTTATAGTAACCAACAGAAATCTTTCAACGAAGAAGGAAGTTTTCTTCCTTAGTTTTAAAAACAAAGTACATTTTTCGAAATGAAACATTTTAGAAAGAACGTAGCAATACCGAAATTTATATGATATTTTTTTTTATAAATTACCGAGTTTCAATTCCTTAAAAACTGAGAAAAAGGAAGCAGATTTTTTTCAATAATTAAAATATTTAATTTAACTCATTTTAATAAGGCTTGGAGTTTGGATAGCTACAAAAACAAATACATTTTAAAAATTTTTAAGAGAAAAAGAACGAAATAAATAAAAGTAACCATGGTAACAGCATGGAAGTTCATTTCCGTTGATAAAATAATGAATTTCATCTTTATTTTCAAATTTTATTCTCAAGCTTAATCATTTAAAATCGTTTGGCTTGCTTTGCTCAAGGTAAGCCTTGAGTTTCCGGGATTCTAAAAATAATTGTAACAGTTCTTCTAATGCTCGTAGAGACTTCGAACTGATATAAGTTTTAGCAGAAAATTTTAAGTTTTCGAATGACATAAGACATGAAAATGTGTATGAAATACTTCTTTCCCATTTTATCGAATTAGTATGAAAAATGAGCTAAGAATTAGAATAGAAAAGAACGAAATAGAATTTTCCAAAAAACGCTTTGTAGTGCACATCCCCATGCTACAAACTAATTTCGTGCCAAATTTGATGAAAATCGACCGTACGGTTTTGGCGCTACGCGCGTAACAGACAGACAGAAAGAAAGAAGGAAAGACAGACAGACCCACCTTCAGCTTTATTATTAGTATAGAGATAACACATGTTGCAAAGTTACAGACTTAAAAAGCTTTTAGTGTTCAGTTGAAAAAACTTTCAAGTACATTATCAGGATTGTATAACCATTCAAGTATTTTTACAACATTCAGAGCCAGTCGGGTCTAGGAATGGAATTTTTCCTAATGGAATTTCTATCAGCACTCCTATGAAACTCCCATAATAATCATGCTAATGGATGCAATCAATAAAATGAATTCAACTGATGCAATTAATTACCAACACTCTCTTTTAATTGCAGTGATTCTACTGCTGAAAGGAATAATTAAAATTTACCTTATATATTATCAGTCATTTTCTGATCTTTTTCTTTTAAATGCAATCAATTAATTTTTCCGGGCAATGTAAAAGATATTAACGCATATTCATTACTACGAGTCTTAAACTTATAATTGAGCTTTAAGTACATCATTAAATCAATGTTATTGATTAATAATGATTTTATTACGAATTTTCTTTGTAGTTATCCGTTTTGTATTTATGCATCGTTCAAGCGGATGGACTTTCAGGAGAAGAGCATGATTTTATCGATGCCGACATAGGGTGTCAAGCAAAGGACACTCCCTGATTTCAAACTTGAATATCTCGAAAGCATATGAAGATTTTGGAATTAAGCAAACGATGCTGTTACTACCGTGCTAAGCACACAAGTTTTATCTGCGCTTTTAACAAAATTGAGTTATCGCCAATAGTGCGATACTACGTAAGCTTTGTGACGTATTTTACCTAAATTCAAAATTATGTGGTCATTTGAGAACGGAAAATATTTTTAAAAAAATTCCGTAAAAGTTTCATCTGAATCAAATACATGGTGGTGTAAAACTTTAAAGTGTAATATCTCAGTTTGAGCTCAACTGCAGATACCACTTTTGCGCTCAGTACGGCAGTGTAGTATGAAACGATGATGAATTAAATACATGGTGGCGTAAAACTTTAAAGTGTAATATCTCAGTTTGAGCTCAACTGCAGATACCACTTTTGCGCTCAGTACGGCAGTGTAGTATGAAACGATGATGAGTTAAATACATGGTGGCGTAAAACTTTAAAGTGTAATATCTCAGTTTGAGCTCAACTGCAGATACCACTTATGCGCTTAGTACAGCAGTGTAGTATGAAACGATGATGAATTAAACGGTGGTACTGTAGCTTTGAAAGAATCGCAAGCAAGTAGCTATATAGCTATGTGCTTGCAGTTGATGCGTGAACTTTGGCCATATTTGTTGAATTGCTCCAGGTACCTTCTTGGTAAAACAGGAAGTTGACAATTTGTTACCATGAACTTAAGTTTTTGGAAAGTTTCGGGTGATAGGCTGTTATTGAATTTTTTTCTAAATCCAACTGAATTCAGGAAGGTAACTAACTTTTACTGGGAAACTAACCTGATTTTTTCCAGACATGTTGCTGGATGAAATTAGGCATATCAACTGCACATTATTTTATAGGAAGATTTCACATTTTTTTTTCTTACTTTGCCATTCCGAGGTCCTGACTTCTTCTTTCTTTCTGTTTTTTTTTTTTTTTTTTTTACGTACTTATTATTTTTTTAATATATATGTAGCATTATCGAAACAATTAGAAGTTAGAACAAAACAAAAACGTATCCATGAAGGAAATTTTGAGGGAAAAAATGATTGTTAGTTTTCTAGTATGATTCCTTCTATAAATCCATCCAAGGATCTGGGAGACTTCAATTGTAAAATAGTATTAATTTACAACATACACTGGCGGAAAAAAAAATCCCAACACCAAGAAAGACTTGTGTTAGATAAACGAAATTTGGTAGGCGTGTTTATACAACTGAAAGATGACATCGATTGAAATTTCGTGTTCCGCGCATAACTGTGGCGCAGCTGGAGTCACTCAGAACATGCAAATAAGGCTTGTTTTAAAAGCGTGTTGTGAAGCTCGTGTGTATTATTTTTCCGTGAAATTTGACGAATTGCGTTCATGTTGGACAGGAATACCTTTAAGAAGAAGAAGAAGCCATTATCAACAGCTCACCGAGTTTGAACGAGGTCGTACAATTTGGCTACGAGAAGGTGGATTTTCATTTCGCGATATTGCAGAAAGACTTGGGTGGGAATGTTTCCCCCATGCATTATTATTGGAAGTTATGGGCAAGGGATGGTACTACCTCAAGAAGATAGAGTTCCGAACTGCCACGTGGCACGACTGAGAAGGAAGATCGCCGAATCTTACGTACTGCTGTGGCGCATCGTACTGCATCTGCGGCTGACATTCGAGCTGCAGTTGGTACCGTCGTGACCCAAGGAACGGTAAGAAACTGTTTACTTCAAGGACAGCTCCGAGTCAGGCTGCCTGTAGCCGGTATTCCATTGACTGCAAACCATTGCCTTTTCCGACGGCAGTGGTGGCACGACAGAGCTCACTGGAGGTCGGAGTGGAGATCTGTTGTAACTTTTGATGAAAACAGATTCTGAATTAGTGCCAGTGGTGGCTGTATATCGATCAGAAGGAGGCCAGGGGACCGCCTGCATCCAAGCGGTCTACGGCCTAGACACACGGGACTCACACCTGGAGTTATGGTCTCTGGAGCAATTTCCTACGACAGCAGGGGCATTCTTGTGGTTATCCCAAACTCACTAACTGAAAATTTGTCGTCAGTCTGTTAATTTAACCAGTAGTACAGCCCTTCATGAGTAGCATTCAAAGGGGCGTTTTCCAAACGGATAACGCTCGCCCTCACATTGCTGCTGTAACGCAATGTGCTCTACAGAGTGCTGACATGTTAGCATGACCTGCAAAATCACCAGGTCTGTCTCCAATTGATAACGTATGGGATATCATGGGATGGAACCTCGAGCATCATCCACAGAGAGCAATGATGGTCCTAGTATTGACACAGCAAGTGCAACAAGCATGGAACTCCATACCACAAAGTGACATTCGGCACCTGTATGACATAATGCATGCACGCTTGCAGGCTTGCCTTTAAAATTCTGGAGGTTACACCCTCTATTAAATTAACATAATTTCACATTTGCACAGCATTTTCTTGAGCTTTAATTAGCCAGTGATCTTGTACATTTAATCAATTAAGCATGTTAACTAGACAAGTGCATTACCCAAATTTCATTATTCTACGGCAATTTTTTCTTGGTGTTGGGATTTTTTTTTCCGCCAGTGTATGATTGTCACAGAACAAAAATTTCTTTTTTGCATTCACTACATTTTTATGCATTATTACATTATCATACAGAAGTACAAAAATATCTCCATGATGTTCATAATCTTTTTCGATGACCATCTGTGACACCGCATCTGTTAGCCTCTGCAAAATACCTAAATAGCAGACTCCAAATGTCTTCAGAAACCTGCAAAAAGTCTTAAAAAAAGGTATTTTACAGGTGAGCTAGGAACTTTTTGAAAATTTGCGAGAAAGTCATTTGCTTATTATCTAAACGATGGAAACCAGATCAATCTTTCTCGCTGAAAAAATATTGATCTACATATGTAAATTAATAAAATAAAAATAAAAAAACGGTTAAATAGTTAATTTTGAAAAAACTTGAGCTAAGCTCTTTTCAAAATTTACTATACATTTATTTTTCAATGATAGCTTCATGAGTTATGTTAGTTATAACTTGGTGTACCCCATGGTGGGTCAAAATATTGCAGTTCATTTGTGTTATTCTCCTACTACCCACCATATGAGATGATGTTCTTCTCACATGGTGTGTATGAATAAACAAACTGAAAGTATAAACTAATATTGAGGAAAAACTATTACTTTCAGAAACATGAAGTAGTAACCCGCACTTTTCTTCAGAAAGATTCCAGTTTAATTTTAGAAAGATTACTGACTTTTAGTTGAAGCTTTTTTGTTTTGTGACATATGTTGCTTGCAGAAATCAGGCACCTTAGCTGCCCATTATTTTAAAGGAATGTGTAAGATTTTTTTACAGTGTGGGCTCGGGCTTTGAACCTATGGTTTTGGTTGTAGTCGGCCAGCTTCTAGGAACAAAATAGATTATTTTATTTAGAGTTTGCAGTTGCCTGTATGTGTAAGACATTGTTTAAAAACATCCGTCGCTCTCTTTTATTGAGAACTGGAGGCAAACGCTTTTTTCTTTCTTTGAGAAGCAGATTTTATGACAATTAAAAATCATTTTCCCATTCAATTAACTTATTCAATAATGGTAAAAGTAACAAAGTGTAATTAAAGAAGTAGAAAATAAATTGTCGTCAACATTTTTCTATCAATTGCAAGTATTTATAAAATTTTAGTAACTCCGGATAAAAATTGGGAGCTCGTCTATAGAATGAGTTTATGATTTTTTTTTTGTTAAAAACCACTTGTTTCTACTTTACCTATTGATATTTATTGAATACATCCAAGCTTATTCAAAGAGGAATAAAGTAATTTTCTTGCGATGAAATTCATAGATTGCAAGTAAATTCGTCAATTAACTAATGCAATTTGTATAGATCCCAAAAGTTAAATTTAAAAAAATGAATTTTTAATGTAAAAAAATGAATAGAAAAGAGCGAGAATAACTTATCTCACCGAATAAAAAAATACCATGAAAAATCTTTCGAAATATTCTCTTCTCTGACGATTGCTTCTTAAATTGTCCCATTAAACACAAATAAATTTTATCAATGAATAACTTTCGCGTATGCTTACGCGCCGATGCGTTGGAAAAGAAACAAGCTCGCCGTGGAGAGAGGCTTTGGAAGAGCGTGGGTGATCTGATCTTGCCGTGCCGAATCAGCTCGGTAATCTGACGCTGCAGACGCCGCTGAGAATGTCGACGAAGTGGCCGGGGGTTTTCGGTGTCGCCGTAGACGCCCCGCTTCAAAACGCCGACTTGCCAGAGATAAGAGCCCGCTGAAATGCCTGACAATCATAGGGACATGTTTGACACTTTCTCAGAGCGCTATTCCTTCTTTTGAAACAGTTAGTTGTGGATAAATACAAGCCTAACATTTTCAATCTGAGTTTGGGAACCAATCTTCAATACTAATAATTGCCTGACAATCGTAGGAGCATGTCTCAGAGTGCTCTTCCTTCTTTCGAAACAGTTAGTTGTGATTAAATACATGCTCAACATTTTGAATTTGAGTTTATGAACCAATCTTTAATATTGATAATTGTCTGACAATCATAGGGACATGTTTGACACTTTCTCAGAGCGCTATTCTTTCCTTTAAAACAATTAGTTGTGGTTAAATACATGCCCAACATTTTGAATTTGAGTTTATGAACCAATCTTCGATACTGATAATTGTCTGACAATCATAGGAACATGTTTGACACTTTCTCAGAGCGCTATTCTTTCCTTTAAAACAGTTAGTTGTGGTTAAGTACATGCCCAACAGGCCCTTGGAGTAATCGTCGATTACGTAATCATAATCCACGTAATCGATTACGTTTTTCTGTAATCATAATCATAATTTGGAAATGGGGCACACGTAATCGTGTAATCGTAATTTTAATCACGTATTTCTTGTGTAATCGTAATTGTAATCCTTCTTTCAATAATCGTAATTCAGCCTTGTAATCGTGTAATCTAACTTTTTTTTTCAAAATATTTTCACACATAATTTAATCTAAGTTTATGCTTAATAGTTTTATATTCATATTATTTTTAATCAATAAGTATATAAAAGAAGGAAAAGTTGCATATTTATAGAATTTTAAAACACTTTTTATGTTTAAAAGGTGTTAAATTTTACTTGAGAATTTTATAAAAATTTCATTTAAGAATTTTAAGAGAATTTTAGTGAGAATCTTTTTAGAACTTTATAACTCCAATATTGTTACATGTAGTCGTAGAAAATTTATAAATTGCCAATATATATTTTTCGTGATAGTAAATTTTTACTAAGGCTCGACCGATGCATCGGCGCCGATGGTTGAAATTTTTTCCATCGGCCATCGGCATCGGCTGCCGATGCTAAAATGGAAAAAACATCGGCCCATCGGCCTCAAAAACATCTAAATGCCGATGCAAGGCCGATGTTTTTTTTTTTTTTTTTTTAAGTTTTCTTAAGAGGGAATTCTATTTTCTCTATTTTTTACTTCACAAAAAAAGTATGTTCAGCATGTGGCTTGAAATCGGGCAGCAAACGGGACTAACACAGTTCTGGGTTTTGGAATTTCCCGAATCGGGTCAGATACGGACATTTTCACAACACAGACACTTTCCGAGTAATCGGTTTGATGTGAATTTTAAGAATTACAGTAAAAACTCCGAATAACGGAACCGGAAGTTTTGTCCGTTATTGGGAGGTGTCCGCTTTAGACAGAATTATGCTGTTTCAGATTTTGCCTATTAGTTTAATGCAGAATTATAATATTGAATATGTGCCATTGCCATCTTGCACTACGATACAGATAATTTGTGTATGATTTACTATATCTCGCTAGAACTCATATCATTTTACCTTTGCACTTTTAAATGCTAGCGAGCCTTTTCATTGCAATTTTTAACCCCCCCCCCCCATCTCTTTTACTGTATCTTTCTATTAGAAGCATAGTTCGCCTGCCTACGCATTTTTCTCCACTGTTCTATGATAATCTATGAGATATTTCCATTAAAATATTACAATTGTAAATATGTCGACGGCTTCCATAACTTACTATCATTTTGTCATTACTCAAGTCTATTTAATTTAAACTATATCAGTGGTAAGATTCGATGGATACAATTTCGGAGCAGGTAAAATTCTGTTTTAGAGAGGAAAAATAATTATTTTGGAGCATACTGGAGGAAAAAAAACACCGTTTTGGAGCAGGCTGAAGCAAGAATTTTTTTTAGCTTACTTTCCCGTTAAAAAGAAAAAAAAACGAAAAAACATTAAAAGTGGTTTGATGTATCATAAGTTTGATGTGGCCTGTTATCACCAGGTCCAAAAAAAAGTCAAACAGAAATAAAAACATTTAAAAAAATCGAAAAATAAAAATTTGCAAAGTAGGGTTTTGAGATGGGGAATTTGTGTGTCGGTCTGATTGCCCCCCTCCCCCCTAATAACTTTTGAATGAAGATTCCGATTTGAACAAACTTTTTTTTGTTGTTGGAAAGATTTCGGCGAGTACACCTCATTCCCATATTTGATTTTTCATTTGAAAAACTTTTGGTGCAACCTTGAACCGTTCAAACAACCTGTCCCGCGACACTAACTTTTTAGTGAACATTCCAATTTGAACAAACTTTTTTTTTCGGAAGATCTTATCAAGGATACTTCATTCCCGTATTTAAATTTCCGATTTAAGCAATTTTTCGTTAAACATTGAACCGTTCAAACAAGACATTGAACTTTCAAATCAAGCGAAAAAAAAATTTTCGATTTTTTGAACTCAAGTTACCAGACTACTACCTTAAAAGAAATAACCGTGCACGCGATTTTTTTTCTTTGTTTATTCATTTGTTTTATTTATTATTATTATTATTATCTTTTTTTTGGCAGACGATTTTTTGTCTAACAAAAATTACTCATTTAAGAGAACATTTTATGATTTATTTAATCAATTATTTGATTTTTAATTATTGGCGACGGATTAAAAATGGAATTCGAGACATTTTTTTTGGGAACGAGTTTTTTTTTTTTTTTTTTTTGTTTGATAAAATGTGTTTTGATTTTTTGATTTGCTTCCTATTTTTCATTCTTTTTTCAAAACAATTAATTAATTTTTCTACGGACGAACTATAAAAGCTGCATTGTTTAAAAGATGCAACAACTTTATTTATTTAATTTGTTTTTGTTTACTTTTTAAGTGCCTAGTTCATCAGATGAAACCTGCATATTTGGTTTTTAGAAATCAGCTTTATTTGCTAAAAAGGTACGTTTGACATAATTTGTCGTCTCAGATAATTAAAAGAATATTGTTCAGATACTAGAATACCGATGTCGATGTACGGAAAAGTAGGCTCGTTTAGTTCTTGATAGAACTTCTTGTTTTGTTTAACTTTATGGTTTAAAAATGTCTTAAAGAATTTTTCCACTCACACAGTGTAATTTTTTGATTCTTTCACTTTTTTTAATGATTAAACAACATAATGGGAAGTTCTTTTACCAAGTTTGGTGTATCTAAATCCACATATTATTGCTGAAGTCTTTTTTTTTATGTTTATGTTAAACAATAGAGCAGGTGCCTATTACTAAACACAGTATCCGTTTCAAATTTTTATCTCAAACGTGTTCGTATATGTAGGTGGAACTTAATTCACGAATAAAAGAGTATATTGCAAACCGATGCGGAATTGCTTTACAGAGATTCATGTTACAAATATCGACAATTTTAATAGGAATTTTGTCAAATACCGCCCAGCGCCCAGCCGATACCGAATTCAGTATCTTATTTTTTTCTCCATCTTTGTTGTATCTTTCTTTGTTAGTTATAAAACACTTTGCTATTATATCACTCAGTTGTCACCAATTTATGATATTAGTCTGCATTGAAATTAAAATTGATTAGTCAAAAAAAGAGAAAGAAAAGGTTAAAAGCACATTTGAAACATCGGATTGCAGCTAAGAAACTATCTGCATGACTGCACCTAGTACCAATGGTACGAATGAGTTCTCAACTGTATCTCTCTCTCTCTCTCGTATAATTTTTGTCGAGTGGTAGTAAAATAGAAATTTAAGCCCAAAGTCTGAATGACTGAAACAGAAGTAGAATGAAATGAATACCACCCATCAAATCTCTTATAAAACATTTATTTTTCTAATCATTTGATTTTTTTAACCATCGGCCATCGGCATCGGCCATCGGCCGATGGAAGAGTAAAAAAATCGGCCATCGACCATCGGCCAACTTTGAACAATCGGCCAACAATCGGCATCGGCCCATCGGCCAAAAAATGCCATCGGTCGAGCCTTAATTTTTACCAAAATAAATAAATAGTTAATTTAACAGAATATAATAAAAAATATTACTTGTTGTGCAATATTGTATGTTCTTTTAAAGAAGTTTTAAATTTTATATGCTTCGTTTTCCTCCTGCTTATCTAATAAGGTGCACTGAAACTTAACCCCAACAAAAAGTTCTGGATTCTCCTCTGTATTATATAATATACAATATATTCCTCCCAAAGCTGTAATCGTGTAATCGAAATCATAATCGGCATATAACAATCGTAATCGATTACAATTTTTACGTAATCTAATCGTTGCTGTAATCGTAATTGCGATTTGGCAGAGGACTGTAATCGTAATCGTAATTGTAATCTCCAATTTTTCATGCTTGTAATCATAATCGTAATCAATTACATTTTCTCGTAATTGACTCCAAGCCTGATGCCCAACATTTTCATTTAGAGTTTATACACCGATATCCAATACTGATGATAGCCTGGCAATCATAGGGACATGTTTGACACTTTCTCAGAAGCGCTATTCCTTCTTTTGAAACAGTTTGTTGTGGTTAAGTACATGCCCAACATTTTCAATCTGAGTTTATGAACCAATCTTCAACACTGATAATTGCCTGACAATCGTAGGAGCATGTTTGATACTTGCTCAGAGTGCTCTTCCTTCTTTTGAAACAGTTAGTTGTGATTAAATACATGCCCAACATTTTGAATTTGAGTTTATGAACCAATCTTCAATACTGATAATTATCTGACAATCATAGGGATATGTTTGACACTTTTCTCAAAGTGCTGTTTCTTCTTTCGAAGCAGTTAGTGGTGGATAAATACGAGCTCAACATTTTCAATCTGAGTTTATGAACCAATCGTCAATACTGATAATTGCCTGACAATCGTAGGAGCATGTTTGACACTTTCTCAGAGTGCTCTTCCTTCTTTCGAAACAGTTAGTAGCGGTTAAATACTTGACCAGCATTTTCAATTTGGGTTTGTGAATCAATCTTCAAAGCCGATGATTACCTGATATGATACTTTTTCAATCATAAACGCTTGTTTGACACGTTCAAAGTGCGCTTTCCTTCGAAACAGTTAGTAGCAATTAAATACATGGTCAACATTTTCGACCTCAGATCATAAACCATTCTTCGATACCGCTTATTGCCTCACATGATTTCCTGACGGTTTCAAACATGCCCTCATGATTTCTTGATAATTATTTGGACATCTTTGACACTTTCAAAGTGTTATTGCTCTTCGAAGCATTTAGAAGCGTGAGTTGGTGAACCAATTTTTAATACCACGAATGGTCACATGATTGTCTGACAATCATAGTTACATGTTTGAAAAGTTCAACTCGTTCAATGTGCCCATCCCCGTCGAAACCATCAGTAGAGATTAAATTCGTGACCAGCATTTTCTTCCTGGGTTTATGAACCAATCTTCAATACTGTTGATTGTCTGAAAATCATGGGGACATATTTGACACTTTCAGAGTGAGCTTCCACTCCGAAACAGTCAGTAATAGATAAATACATAACCAACATTTTCAACCTGAGTTTGGGAGCAGGTTTCCAGTACTGTTAATTGCCTGACATGATTGTCTAACAGTCAGTGGCGTAGGAACTTTGTATAAACAGGGAGAGCCCGGTGCAATCCGGATCTTTACACTTTCTGGGGGGGGGGGGACTTTTCGAATCTTTACTCACCAGATCAATTAAAAAGTCCTAAATGTTCAAATTCGCACTTTTTGTGAATAAAAGGAACTTAAAACCATTGCTAATATCTCTTTCCTCAGAAAGACAAGTTTTACTACAATTTTGTGTTTTTAATATGAGCTTAGTTTCGGATGGAATATTTGCTCAGAAATCGAAAATCTTAAAACTTTTCTAACGAAAAAGATGACAAATGGTACCTTCAAGAAATGACTTTTGACGATTTTTAGTGACATTGCGTGAATTTCCTAGGAAAAGTAGATAACACATTTGAAAACAAGTTTGAGGAAAAAAATGTGCTACGGAATGTTGTAGTAAAGAATTTTTTCCGTGGGAGCTGAGCCGGTCGGAAATATTCCAGGGGAGCCAGAGCTCCCCCAGCTCTCCCGGTTCCTACGCCTTTGCTAACAGTTATAGGGACATCTCTGACATGTTCAGAGTGCTCTCCCCTTGAAACAGTTGTACGTTTGTTTTTCACTAGAAAAAATGTCGACAACTATTTTCTTTACTGAAATTTTCAATTTCATTTGAACGAGTATCAGAAATATTTGATTCGATTCAAATGAAATGGCTGTTAATATTTATTATTGCTTCGATAAAAGAAATTTCCACTGAATGGCTTAATAATGATAAACTGTTCTAACACTTTCGGTTTTATATGTTAAGGCCCTTTATGTTAAGTTTCGGAAATAGATAAGAATATGTAAATCATACTGCAATTGCAAAGCTTAGTATAATCAGTTAGTATAACATGTTGGTAAAGCACAAAATATTCTTAAATTCAGAATCCTTTAAAATATTCGTATATAGCAAGCTACAAATAGCGTTCCATAAAAGAAAATGTATTATTGAACTTTATTTAAAACACATTCAGTTAATTGCATTCAATTTGGTAACCGCCGGTCACCTTATCCAGTGGTCAGAGCAGTCTGCCACGAATGGTGTGGTCCCGGGTTCGAGTCCAGGCTTGGGCATGGATGTTCATTCTCTCTTCTGTCCTTGTCCTTTCTTTGTGTTAATGTGTTGTTGTAAAAAGGTTGCCTACCCTATAAACGGGTACCTATGGCATGCGTGTACTGTGGAAGTTGAACTTCACACCAAATTACGGTACAGTTGAAAAAGTGAAGCTGCGCACCCCAAATTACCAGCCTGGCTGGCATACGACAAAAAAAAATAATAAATAAATAAAATAAAATAAAATAAATAAATAAAAATAAATAAATAAAATAAGAAAAACCAGTGGCTTTGGTTTTTCCAGTGGCTTTGGTGGCTTTGCATTCAATAAACTTACAGGAACGTTTCTCTAGTGTAATTTTTACTTTACTTAAAAAAATCTTAGTTTTTGTTTCAATTGCTCATTGAACTAGTTCATTAGAATAAAGTAAATTTGCGAAATGATTTATTTTGTGTAGTTGTTGTGTTATATGTTATTTCTAGATCGAAATAATAGGCGGTATTTGGATTTTAAAAAAGAAAAAAATAGACACTTGAAATTTTAATAATACCAACATGCACTAATCATTTTTGCTACAAGCAGGAGCTGTTACGACGCACAGCTTCATTAAGCTTAAGAGTTAAACCGAATCTGAGATTTCTCAATACACTTCTTTCACCCTGAAATTCGTTAAAATATTTCATCCAATTACCAACGAGTTAACCCAGCAAAATGAAATAACCCTTTTTATTTTATTTTCCCCTTCGATGCTAGACTCTCGTCGTATGTACAAGGCATCCTCCAGCTTGCCATCTAGTTTCGCTATTATTCCGCCATTTTATCGACCGACTCTTCCTCTCCCTCTCTTATTGGCTGCTTTTACAGGCAATCGGTGACTTTACTGTGGACCCCTTTTATTGAACCCCATCCCCATCACATACACTGGATCCTGAGCCTCATTGGGAGGATGCGCATTGAACAAGATCAATAGTCTTATCCCTGCGCAGTAATGTAGAAGACAATGCTAACTTCGTCTGGAGGAGCTTCCTCTTTCTATTTATCTCTCTCTCTCTCTCTCTTTTTCTTTTCTTTTACCTTTTCCGAGAATTTCTAAATTTGATTTTCGTTACTTTATTTATTTACCTTCTTTTTATAAACATTGCGGTTTTTAGAAAACAATTGAGCACTCTTAAAGATGAGAAAATAAGAAAGCCTTTTGTATTTAATTATCGTACACAGTTCTGGAGTTGTTCGCGTTTTTGCTCATTAAATTGTTACGCCATCAATGCCATTTATTTATTTATTGATGGTTTATGAACTTATTTTGAAAGGGTTTTAATATGTTTTCTTAAATAAATATTGCGTTTTTCCTTCTTTTTGCAGTTATTCTTAATAAAGCTCAAGAGTCGGAACGTAATCTGAGCCCTGATACATTTATTCCAATTCTGTTTAGTTTTTAAACAGCGAAAAAGTTTTTTTTTTTTTTTTTTTTGATCAGTTATTTCAAAATAGCTTCAGAAGCAGTTATGCATTATTGAATACTTTCTAAATAATGCCATATGGAGGTTTCTTCGATCATGCAAGAGCCGAAAATCAATATTCGTGTCCATTCTGTGAACTCATCTGTGGAATGAATTCATTAGCTTAATGAGTCATTTGCATTTCTTCAATTTAATTCATCCACAAGTGTTGGAAAGTTTCGATTTCGGTCAGGCAGAGCGTTCGCCATTTCTTTCTCACTGTGGTTGTTTTTCGAGCAACGATTGGGAAAAGAGAATCGGATTTTTTCGCTGCCGTGACGAATTTGATTGACAGATGAAAGTTTCATTCTGTGAGGTATGACGTCATGGTTTGGGCGAGAAGTCGTTGTTTTCTTTCTTTTTTGTTTAGCTGGGCTTGTTTTTGTGCTGAGATTCTTTTGGAAATATGGCGTGATTGGACGAGAGAGATTTGAGTGACGGTTGGCCTGTGAAAATCCGTTTGGGGATGATGTAACTTAAAATGTTCTAGAATGTTCGATGGGCTTCGATTTGGAACTTTCTGCGGGGTTTGTAAAAAAAAAACGGGGAGACGCTATCGAACCGTGGTGGTGTGAGGACGTGTGAGATGGCTCCTAGAAATTGTGATGGAGTTAAGCGTCTTCGGGTGATGGTTGCCCTAAAGTTGAATCGCCGCGGGGTCGTATGATGACGAGCAGTATGATTAGTGAACCGGAACGTCATGTTACTGATTTGAAACGTGTATTATTAGCCCGTCTGTGTAGTATCGCTGACAATAGCCTGTAATGACTTTTTGTGTTTCAACGTGACATTCATAGAACTGTAACTGCGAACTGTGCCATTTCAAACGAGGATTAAAATCTACTGATGCAGAATTAACACTGGATTATTTGTGTTGTGTGAGTAACTGTTTCTCGTGTGTGTCTTCGCGTAACATTTAGATTGGATTTCCAGCCGACCCTCGGTCAATGGATACTAAGACTGAGTGAAATGACCAGATAATTTCTTGATGGTGAGTCGTTACATTTTTGTTTCTGAATTGATTAAGTTAAAGGGTGCCAAAATTCTTACCAGTAAATGTATATTGTCTTTGTTTATTTTTTTTGTATCGTACCGAGGCAGAGATCAGTCTCAAATCTCGATTAGTGGACATTTCTGATTTAGTGGGAGTTTCAGAGTCACCTGAACCTCCTGCCGGACCTTGGGGCGCACTACGACAATGTACTAGTCTTTGGTCTTATACCGAATCTAGTCGCACCACTTGTGCCATTTTTACTTACTTTTTTAAATACTATACGGTCACACTTCTTCGTAGGCCGTCTCCACGTTACATCATCCATTCGAAGCTAGAATTACTTTCGCATTAAAAAGTTTAGGAATTTAGTATACAAATGCATTTGGGTCATTTTAAAAATGTGCTTACATTTGCTGACCGGAGGGTAAAAAGACGATTTTGAAGCATAATTTATATTTTAAATTAAATGCGAACAATTATTTTTTGCAAAAAATACCCCCCAAAAAATTCTATCACTCAAAAACTTATTGAAATTCATTTATTTATTTTTATATAAGTCTTTAAAAATTAGAATCAAGGCAATAACGCTTGTCCATTTCCAATTTTTGCAAGTTCAACTTTTTTTTTATGTACTTAATTGTATAAAAACGTATATAGAACAAACTATTTTTATATATTGACTATTAGTATATGATATTCATAATAAATATTGACAATGCGTAATTTTTTTTCATTAAGAAATTTATGAATATATTTTGTCCGGGCAGTTCTTGTCAAGTCCGTTACCCTAAGATTATTTTAGCTAAAAAAGGTATTTATTGCGTAAAGTTTAAAGACTATAAAAGATGGTAACACGTATTCAGTTAACTTAACAAACTAGTGACGTAACTATTTCATACCATTTTGTTTTCCTGAGTCCAGAAGTATTGCTGTGGCGTTTCGCACAGGATTTCTTCCAGGTGCGTATTTTTATTCTTTGTCAAGTCCAAACTTGATTAATTAAAAATTAATACTTAAATCTTGTTACCAAATATTTTAGTATTAATTTTTACTTTTTCTCAACTTTTACCCCGAAATATTGTTTATTATACAACTCTACGAAAATTCATATTGTTGTTCAATTTTTAAATTCCACAACCTAGAGTAATTTGAAATTTTGGTTGAAATGTTAAGTCCGTTACTTGTCAAATCCGCTACCAAATGTCAAGTCCGTTACCATACCGTTTTTGATCAATATTTTAAAAATCACAGCTTCAGGGACTTTTAAGTTTCAGGGAAGCAAATAATTTCCAATGAAGTGGGTTCTAGGCGCTATGACATAGTTTAAAAGTGAGATTTCATATTGATTTTGTATGGTAACGGACGACAATTTTCCTAGCAACTTAAAGTTTTACAACAGCATTTGAATACTTAATTATGCATCAAAGTGTACAACTAATTACTTTTTCACACACCTAAAATATGTGACAAAACATCTGTTAGTGATTCTAAAAAAAAAATAGCAAGTTAAAAAAATTACTTAAAAATTCTGAAATGTAAGCATATGGTGAAAATGACCCATTTCAATCCAAAAATTTTTAGCTAAGATAAATTGAACTCTTCCCCTATTTATTATCCATGATGATGGCGTACAACTGGCTACTGACACACCATTTTTCTGAGATTGTACACTGCAAAAAATTAACCGTTGTTTTTACTGCGCATAATACTGAAAGGTTCCAATCTAGAATTGTAAAATGCACAGTAATAAACTGTAAAACTAGCAATTAAACAGTTTCTTACTGTAAAGTTAGCAATTTTTACAGTTTATTGCCGTAAAATTTAACTGCATTATACTGGCGGCAGAGGTTCCAGTTTAAAACCGAAAAATGCACGGTAATAAACTGTAAAATTGGCAATTTTTCAGTTTATTACTGCAAAATGAGTAATTTCACAGTTTATTACTATAAAATTAGCTATATTATGCTGCAAAAACAACATTCATTTTTTACAGTGTAATGGATGATAATCTTGGTGTGTTGGTTATTGTGTCTATGATTTACGTTGAAGATTTTCATTTAGTTTAATGATATTCTCAGCTGGAGTCGAAAATACTCCTTTTGACTGTGCTTAATCATGAAAAATATGGCGCATCGTGTCAAAAAAATCCACGCTGACTTATCCCAACAAATATCAATTTTGATTGCAAAACTTTCATAGGCAAGAAGCTTCTTTTTCAAGGACGTACTGCAATTCGTAAGTTTAGTTTCGTCTTACTACCGTATCATCAGATCCATAAGTTAACTGCTATTGTTGTTACTCCACCCAACATATTTCCAATGAATAGAAATTATTGTTGCAATAGGTGGTTGTACCATAATAGAATCAAATTTATTTCTTATTGAATAACTTTCATGCTCTGTAGGGTCATTCCATAGTGACTAACGTAACATTCAGAGCTGATTTTGTAACTGTTTTTACTTGTAACTTAAAGGATAAAAAATATTTTTTAGTTATGCAGGTGGATTTACAATGTACATGGTATCTATGTATCATTTCTTCTAAGAATTTAAAACAAAATTACTGACGGTAGATATTTTTTCAACCAAAATAGCAGCGTGACTAACGTAACATTTTTGCAACCCTGAAAATTAATGCTCATGTTGTGAGGCAAAAATTTCTCAAAGTTAAGCAAGTGTTAAAAATTGAATGATATATTTGAAAAATGTGTAAAGTTGGCTTTTAAAAACATAAAACACATTTATTAAATCTTAATTTTTTTTAGTCTTAAGTGTCACTTTTACTCAAGATGGAGTGTGACTAACGTAACCATCGAATAACAAGCAGTAAACACACTACAAACTATTTATTATGGCTAATCTCAGTGATAATTACAATACTTTTTCAATTTTTTTTAACTTCTTATGTTGTATGATTTTTATTTATTTATTTATTTTTTAATACTTTTTTCACTTCGGTATTTTTTTTTCTTCGGCTGAGGTTGACATTTCTATGGACCTATTATTATCCCTGTAATATTATTTAAAAAGCACACGCCCGCACTGATGGAATTCATTTCATTGCTACTGTTGTCAAAATTATTTTTGAAAGGGATCAAATCAAGCAATTAATATCCGGAAATACAAAAAGGAAACAAAGAAAAAAAATAACAATTTGGATCAAAGGATAAACTTTAAGGAAAATCGTAAGTATTTTCATGCAATGGCGTACCTAGAGATTAATTGGGGACGGGGGGAAGGGACACATCAACATTGTAATGAAAATCGCATTACAATGTGGACAATTACATTTCTGGAGTTAACACTTGCTGAATACAAAACAAATACACTATCTCATCATTCTTCTTTAATTTAAACTGTTCAACCGTTGAATTTTTGTTTTATAAAGTAACAAAAATTACAAAAATTAATATCAATTTCGAACAATCCAGATATTTTGAGAACAAGCATTTACACTAGTCAAACTCAATGAAATATTCAAGACGAGTGAATCAGAGGAAGAAAAAAATAAAATTCTAACTCCATTTTGCTTGAACTGTCTTCTTCTTCTTTTTTTTTTTTGACAGTTGGCAACCCCATATTTTTCCTTTTATGTTTTCACGACTAAAGATGAATATTACTTTTTACTTACAGTTCTAGAAAAAAGCATAGGTTGCAACAATGTATTTTTCATCAAAAAATTTCTAAAGCACATTTTCATGAAAATTACTTTGATATCTAGCCCTCTTTTCCAACCATCTATTTTGCATATCTTTTTCTCTTTTATATTTGAGCATTTCCCGTGATTTTCAAAACTCGGTGCCACTGTGTAGTAATATGGTGACACATGTAGGGAACATAGGTCCCTTTGAATTTTTTTTTTTTTTTTTTTTATTTATTTTCTTTTTTTTTATTTTTTTTTTTTGAAGACTTGTGCAAAGCATTAAAACTTTTCAAGAAATGCATGTACTTTCACTAAATAAATAAAAAATAAAAATTAATAACTTATTAGTTGGAAAAATTTCCTTCACCATGTCACAGTTGTGAGGAACTCCCACGATCATAGAAGATCTGAGTGGGATTAATAAATGTACATGACAAACAAAGTTCTGTGCTAGACAAAGAGACCCCCAAATATGCATGCTGGCAAGCCCCCGAATCTGTAAATCAGCCCTGCACTCTACTATAGAGTCCTCTTGGGGCCTCTAAATCATTGTGAGTCTGGGGCCTCACTTTCAGTTAGTCAAGCCCTGTGGGTACGCCACTGTTTCCAAGAGCTCTTGGAGAATCAGAGCTCTTATGCGTCCAAAGGAAGAAAAAGTTCGGCAGGAAAAATAAGCATACAATGAGCCTCTTCCTTCTGAGACGCAGCGAAGTAGGCAACAGCAGCAAAAGAAGATCCCAGGCAACAAGGAGCGAGACATCTTCATCCATCACGTTTGGACCCTCTCAACAGAAATGTCATTCGTCATCCCCGTCAGGAAAGCACAAACCACGCATTGATGGCTGCAAACGACAACATTACGATTCCTCACATACTTGGGCGGGCGATTTTTAATAGCTCGTCATTCCCTAATGTGCGACATTATTCAAGTCTCGAGTTACCTGGTGGATATCCGTTATGCAGTCCTCTTCCCCCAGGAATCCATTGAGGATTCTGACATTTGGGGCCCAAATGCTGCTGGCACATTTCGCTGAAGCCATTAGCTGGCCAC
This sequence comes from Uloborus plumipes, assembly GCA_038373865.1. Lineage (NCBI taxonomy): Eukaryota > Metazoa > Arthropoda > Arachnida > Araneae > Uloboridae > Uloborus > Uloborus plumipes. The sequence continues at coordinate 3,856 of JAXGGA010016277.1, read as the reverse complement.
TCGAGTGTGCGATGGATGCAACCAGAAAAACGGATTGCCACAGAGTTTTTTTTTTTTTCCATGCGTGGACGTCTTGGTACTTGGATGGAAGACATGCCGAAGAGGTTTAAAATAAAAAGGAGATGCCTATAATTAAAGCGAGGCATGAGAATGGGAGGAACAGGACCCATTCCGACGACGTTAATGAGTAAATTATGTCATTTATGCTTCCTCTGAGTGCTAAAGAGGCACGAATCCAATATCGGTTCTGGCATAGATTGACTGAAAAGTGCTACTGTTTTCGTACGAAAGCTTCAAGGCAAAGCACTTAAAATAAAGCTATTGCTATAAGCATCTGCTATAACTGATGTCTTTGCTGTCCAATAGTGCGGTAGAGCGTTGATTTATGTGCCATTGTTTACTCTAATTATACTCCACTATGTAAAAAAATATTGTTTCTGTAGTGGAAAATTAAAATAGACGCCTTATTTTTCAATGTGATTTTTCAGAAAACAAAATTCTTTCTTTTAATGTGACATCAAAGAATACGTTGACTAATTGGACTTTAAACGGCTGTCACCATCAGCTTGAAAATCCGTCAGCTTGATTTTTTTATTGTATCAAATTTTAATCACCTTATGTTCTTATTAGTACGTATGCAAAATGTTGTGGACCTAAGATATTAGCTCAAATAAAACGTATTACTGCTTGTACAGCAGCAGTTAAATTATATGCCTCTGATTGCTTCAATGTTATTTCTTTGGAAATGGGTTTCCATTTTTATTTAGTAACATCATTTTCCTTTTCCAAAATTTTGAAAATTTTTGAGCTTGTTTCAGATAAGTACATCTTGGTTTTCTAAAATAGAGTAAAGAGTAGAGGGTGTTCGTTTCTTTCTTTTTATCCAAATATTTCATTAGCCATAAAATTAAAATCAACCCATTAGGTTGGACACTTTCCATTTTCTTCCTTTCTATTTTCCTGCTGGATTTACCTCTTCCAATTGTCATTTCAATGACCTGGAAATTAAGAAATAAATAAATACTACTGTGCTAAAAAATAAATAAAAGTACAAACAACAATTAATTAAAAGCGAAAATTCTCAAAAAACTATAGACTGTATTTCGGGATACGAGGAGCCCCTTTCTTCAATGGTAAAAGAGGTAAGTGTGTAGATCCAAAGATATCCGACAAAAGCCGAATGCAGAGCCAAAAACAGAACAACTGCCTCCTAAGTACTTATACTGATAGGCCCCAATCCAGAGTTGAATCGTACTTTAACGAAAGAAAAATGTTAAACAGCTACGCAACAATAAGAAGGTTTTAAGTGTCTAAAATACACTAACGATGTAATTAAAAATTGCAAAATATATATTTTTTCTGTTTCGCTTTGACATTATAATGGTGCCTTTGGAGCCTCGGAGTCCAAAGCAACTGCTCTTTTTTTTCCACCTTCAGGAGCACGCCACAAAAAAATCTGGTCTCTTCTCTGTCTCGTCGTGATCTTACTGGGTAAGTCAATTTTTTTTCTTCTTTTTTAGATTGTTTTGAGTCAAACTTCCTCCCTTAGGCACTATTTGTATTTATTTTATCCAATTTCTTTCAAATGTCCCTCTATTTGAGCTCAGCACTGAAAATGGCTGAAAATGGACCGGCCTTACCCTTAAAACTGCTGATTGATCTTAGGCAGTTTTATGATAGTAAAGTAAACTCCTGGTTTTATCAGGATTTACCGAAACTACTATATAACGAGCAGACTATGTGAAAAATTTCGGTTGCCCACTATATAGCTTATTATTGAATCAAAAAAAAAAAAAAAAAAAGAAAAAAAAAGAAAGAAAGAAAAAATTCACACACGTGCTTTGAGATTGCATACAAGGAACCCATTTACGATTGTATGAAACAGGGAGCTTTGCCTTGTAAATAATCCGAGTGAATCTCAGAACTTGATACCTTGATAAAAGGTTCCTTGTAACCTAAAAAATGTGTATGCAAATTTTTTCAGTTTCGCTGCAGCAACTTCAGTTTGCTCAATGATGTTTCTCGCAGAGAAGTATAAACGTTTTACTTCTCCCTTCATAACTACTTTCTAAATTTTTGAAAAGAAACCAAAGCATAACTCCAGAATTCGTGCGTACTTTGGCAGCCAGTAAGCAACCATGCTCTGTAACCAATATGGCGTCAGTTCTGGGCAATTAACTCGGGAAAGGGGACGCTCAGTTCTGCTGTCATCCTTTCAGAATTAATGGACCTCTTGAGCAACAGACAAAACGGTCTTTCTGGACGGAGAGAGAGAGAGAGAGAAAAAGGGAACGAAACAATCACCGGCACGAGCCCCCTTTACAATTACAGAGTGAAAATAAAATGAACGATTATCTGCGTTATTAAGCTGCAAGATAAGAGCTGCAGGTAGGTGTCGTTAAGGATATCGGTTATATTTAGGTGCAGAAATGTGTATGTATATTAAGAGTGCTCGGAGGGCTTGTTGAAAAATGGGGAACTCGAGAGTTGAAAAACACACGGAACGATAAGAATAATTTACCACTTAGATTACTATGCACTGTGAAGGACTTTCTATCTGACCCCTCATGTTACAGAAAACAATCAGTTCTCTATTACCACAAAGCCCGGTAGTTTTGTTGGAACGCACCTTAAAATGTCACGGACATTTTGGAATGTCTTTTGTAATTAGACAGAGATGTGTGAAGGAACATTATGATCATTTAGTGTTTGTCGAGAAATAAGATCCCACGAAGACATAGTGACAGTAATATCACACCGTCATCTAAAGAGGATAGCACTATTTAATTGCTTGATTGAAATTCAAGAGTTGAAAAACACACGAAAGATAAGAAATAATTTACCACTTAGATTAAAATCACTGTGAAAGACTTTCTATCTGACCCCTCAAGTTACGGAAGACAATCAGTTCTGTATTGCCACAAACCTCGGTAGTTTTGTTGGAACACATGTTAAAATGTCACTGACATTTGGGAATGTCTTTGAAATTAGACAGAGATATGTGAAGGAACATTAGGATCATTTAGTGTTTGTTGAGAAATAGGATCCCACGAAGACATAGTGACAGCAATATCACACCGTTATCTAAAGAGGATGACACTATTTGATTGCATGATTGAAACTCAAGAGTTGAAAAACATACGGAGCGATAAGAATAATTTACCACTTAGATTTCTATGCACTGTGAGTATAATTTCCATCTGACCCCTCATGTTACAGAAAACAATAAGGTCTGTATTACCCCAAAGCCAGGTAGTTTTGTTTAACACACGTTAAAATGTCACGGACATTTTGGATTGTCTTTTGTAATTAGACAGAAGTATGTGAAAGAACATTAGAATCATGTAATGTTTGTTGAGAAATAAGATTCCATGAAGACATAGTGACAGAAATATCTCACCGTCATCCAAAGAGGATGACATTATTTGACTGCTTGATTGAAACTCAAGAGTTGAAAAACACACGGAAGATAAGAATAATTTACCACTTAGATTACTACGCACTGTGAAGGGGACTTTCTACCTGACCTCTTATGTTACGGAAAACAATCAGTTCTGTATAACCATAAAGCCCGGTAGTTTTGTTGGGACACACGTTAAAATGTCACGGATATTTTGGAATGTCTTTTGTAATTAGACAGAAGTATGTGAAGGGACATAAGGATCATATAGTGTTTGTTGAGAAATAAGATCCCATGAAGGCATAGTGGCAGAAATATCTCATCGTCATCCAAAGAGGATGACATTATTTGATTGCTTGATTGAAACTCAAGAGTTGAAAAATGAACGGAGCGATAAAAATAATTTTTACCATTTAGATTACTATAAACTGTGAAGAACTTTCTATCTGACACCCC